>JAYMTF010006000.1:0-10819 GCA_036897485.1 Pelargonium nanum
GCATACTACAACAAACTCATATATGTGCAAATAGTGCTGTAAACTACCACCTGGTATGACTTGGGATGATACCCTATCAGTGGTACCTTATAACTACACGAGGAACCAGGTGACACTTATGAGGAAAAGTTAGTATCCATTGAGATATATGGAGAATCCAATGATTTATGGAATTTACATAGAATAGCTATATTGTACCCATGAATTAAGCCTTGGTCTATGTTTATTTCCTATCTGAATATTAGTCAGCTCTTGTAATGCTTCTTTTCTACCATCAAAACATGTCAATATGACATATATTCAGATTTCTTCATGGTATCAGAACCAGGTTGCTCTTGAAGGTCTAATAGTCTTTTTCTGTCAAACATCGTTGCATTGTTGGTACCTTCTTTTATAATGTTTTTCTTTTTTCACATATAACTTTCCCTTCTATAAGGCATAAAAATGTGGGCAACCCTTCACATTGAGGAAAACCCTAGACTTGTAGCGTGTCTTCTTCGTGTTCTAGTTGTTAGCATTTGGTTTGGGGTTTGTTCAACCATAACTTGGTGTTATTTTCATAAGCCAACCATTATTGTTAGAGGGGGGTCCAACCGATCATTATCTGTTACTATGCTTCTATCATTTACAATTTGACATACCTTAAGTTCATTTATACCACCAAAGGCTCCTCGACATTCAACTAAAAATGTTAAATGACGTTCCATCTCTGTCCCATAGTCCACCTGACAGAAAATAGCACCAATAATTGTCAATACATTCACTGACTGCTTGGATATAGTCACACTCACAGGTCACAACATAGCACATGAAGAAAATTGTAGCAGAATAAGGAAAGCTGTATAATATATAAGTGTGTGCGTGTGTGTAATCTTTTTAATAAGAGATGAACTATTCTTCTCTGGCTGTTACAAAAAATACTATGCAGTTTAAATTAAATACCATATGGACAAAACGAGAAATCAAGCGTGCCGGCTGTTGATCATCATTCACATAATCAATACCATCATGTAGAGCCTGAGAAATTTCGAAAAGCATTTGTATCGTTCTTGGATCACATATATGGCCGTTCCTGTCCAATGAAGCAAACAACAAATATAACTGCTGCTAAAAGATAGAATGCAGACTTTACATGTGACACAGAAACTATAATCAGAAGTAATGTGAAGAAAAAAATGTAAAATATGAAGTGCACAGTGAGGATTATAGTTCCCATTTGCTACGCACTTTATTTGGCGTGGTTTTGTTCTTGCTTTGATGGATAAGCAGCCATACTTGTCATATCTTTAATGCTACAAGATAATTGTTCACAACTCTACTTGATTTCCCACAATTGTAAACAATAATCTAGGACAAGTGAATCAATCTCCACATTAACAAACCCGTGTAAACATTTTAAGATAGACTAGAATGAAAGCCGTGAGGCATAAGGGTAAGCTATTGGTTTCATGCAAAAAGATAACATTAAAAACATACCAAATTGTCCAATCGTTAACAGTTAATTAGTTTTGTCTTGAAATGAGGGATAATGACCATTGACGTTAAACAATGTTCATATGTCATCCCTGGATGTAAGCTAAGAAAACTGCATGTAGAATAATGAAACAAGCAATAAGAGCTAGTAGCCTCAAATCACACTCTCATCATCAGGTCAACTTGACACCATGTCACAGCTCCTAAACAATGACCAAAATAATACACCCAAGGGACTTCCTGGGTCTTTCTCACTGCATTTCATGAGTTCATTAAGACCTTACATGCCTACTCACAACTATTATTAAAGGACTTGCGGTACACAGTTGCATATCCAGCAAGCTAAGGTGGCGTCTCAAGAGAAAGGTGGTCTAGCAAGGTAGGGTAAGACAACACAAAGTTCTCAACTACATTACTTAGAATATAAAGCCAGAGTTATTACAAAATGCACCTTGTTGCCATATCAAGAATCTTCATATTCACAATGCTTCTTGAACTCCCATACATCACATCTAAGATCTCGAGAAAATGATTCTACAAAATAACAATTACAATTAAGTGGTTACTGGTAGTGCAACGGAAGTACATAACTATGGGCTCAAAACACACAAACCATATGGAAACCTATAGCAGAAGATCAATGAGAAACATACCAATGAAAATACATCTTCTAAAACTTTGATATGTGAAAGAAGCTTCACCAAGATGGATTGCAAGATTGCTAGTTCATCTTCAGATATGCCATTATTGCATGAACGCTTTGAAATGCCTTCTAAAATAGAGTTTATATGCTTTTCCTGGTATACAACAATAACAGATCCAGGAGAAAAGTGACTTAACATAGCAAATAATATGCGCAATATGCCAAAATCAGAAAGAGCTCAAAAAGACAATTCACAATACTGGATGACAAAACTTTACAGAAACTATCAAAATAATTTTTATTGCTTTCAAACCAGTTAGCTTGAAACTCTGATTCAGCTTATATTTATATTTACAGCTCTCAAACAATTAGTTTTATTATTTAATTGACAGAACTTTACCAAAATCATGAAAATTCATAGGTAATAGCTATGTTTATTTGCTTATATAAAAAAAAAGCTATGTTTATTTCAACCATCACAAGGACTATAACTTAAACCTAGGTGGAAGATGAATTTGGAAGTTGCATACACTGCAGTTTTATTTTTCCTTTCACAAGTAGAACTATTCTGGAGAGAGGGAGAGGAGAGAGCATTTGATTCTTATTTACTCAAAATACAATGGTCACTTCACTCTCATCTGTGCTGGATATTTGTAAGAATTTCTTATTAACACATTTAATATGATTGAAAACAAAATCCAGGGATAAAGAATCAGTTCTGAGTTTTGGATATGTAGTCACCAATAATGTTCTTGCTGTCAGACAGACACCAATTGAGAGAAATCTAACAAAGATGCATAAACAAGATACCGACAACAAGCAACAATGAATAGTAATTTTGAAGAAAAGAGGTATAACAAAGGTCAAAATGTATATACAAGATACTCAAACTTACCATCTGGTTTTGAAGAACTATATCCATATAAGCATCCACAACCTTCAAGTACTCATCGAGGCTATCATATGCAGTAGCAACCTAATATTGCAGTTGTGTTTGGAATGTACAAAATTGTCAGCAAAGATTAGCTTAGTAGAAAGCATTCCTTTAAGTGCTTGATTGCTTGATATAGATGCAGATGGAGATGGTCACAACACCAGCAGTATGTAGTATGAACAAAAATAATTATGTAAAACGTGCTGACTCTCAAGATCAACCATTTGGTAGCCATACCATATTTTTGGTTGTCTCTACTAGGTCAACAAATAACCTAGGTTCAATTTTCCACAACGGACAAAGAAAAATTAAATACCTTGGATCTGGGAGACATACTTGACAAAGGAGAACCATCCCCTCTTTTTTAAGGGGTGAAGTCTAAATGGAACTCAAAGCCATCCAATGAGGAAGAGACTATTCATGTAAGATAGGGACAACCATATTACAATGACCCACAATCTAGAAGGCCTTTCATAATCCTAGATCAAAAGGTTTTCTTTTAAGGTAGGCTACCACTATTATTTGATTATTTTTCTAGTCAGTTAAAGGGAACCTTGTTCTTGAGTTCTATAAAAATTTCTAATAGAACCACCTTTTTTACCAGGATCCCCTCCTCTATAGAATATCCAAAGATAGAAAGCTGAATTTAGAAAATCATCCAACTGGTACATAAACTCTATCTATCCGAAGTACCTGAAGAACTTTATCCATCACTGCATTGACTATGACCATTTGAAGTCTCCTCTCACATAGTCTAAATCCAAGCAACCTGTAATTCAAACACTGCATATTGAAAGTTAAGAGTACAGAAGGAAGCAATGAACATATAACACTACTAAAGTGCATTATATGCACCAGAAGCTAATGCTCACAGCATAAGTGTTATCAAAAGCAAAATACCTGATCAAACGAATAATCATTGTTCCACTCAATAAGATGAAGAATTTCAACGGCATTAGAACTGACCACTTCACTTGGAAGTTCTTTCAGTAGAAGATGAAGAACAACTGATACACAAGGGACATTCCCGAACAATTCTGATTGATTCCTTCCAAGCCCAAGATCCACCAGTATGTTGCTGACTTGTCTCTTCAACAAATTCTAAAATGTTACTGAGCCATACTACAAAACCCACAATAGTGATGGTAAAACTATTCACAAAGAGATGGTTTCACTCATACACTTTAGGATTACAGAAAGAATGTAGTGGAAGCAGTGACTTTAACAAGTAACAAAATCAGAGTAAGAACATGAATTGCCGTAAGGCAGTCAAATCAAACCAAAAGCTATCTTTTATAATGTTCTTTGCTTCATTAAAAAAGGTTTGAAAACCATGTTAATGATCTAAATCATTCATTAATACACACACAATAAGTCCTAGAAAAATGGCATTACCCTGCCTTGGGAATGGTTTACGAGAATAAGAATGGTTACCAAATGAAACTTTGAAACTGACCTGAGATGCATCCTTGAATATGCACTTCATGATATACTCAATTGTTGGTTCCATCAAACTAACAAGTAATCTTTTATTATTTGCAAATTTTCCATGTGTAACATCCTTTTCAGACACAACCGGCATCAACAGAGTTTTGGTATCATTTGTACATGTAATCAAGTATCCTGTAATGTCAGAATAAATAGCATTAATTTTATGCCAATAACGAAATGACATAAAAATAGAAGAAAAAATATGTTTGTGAATGGAACAGTTATTACTCAAGTGGATTAAAACATGCTTGGTCGTCTTGAAGTTAGCACATCAAAATAGTTTGGAAGCCAAAACAAGAACCTGTTAAAACTCAGGTGAATGTAAACTAATTACTTTTCTTACTGCATGCATCAGGCAACTTTTCGACGTGATTACTAGTCATATGTACTATTAGTCTATTATCAAATCACAAAAACAAACGCTAAGGCAATGAAACCAGGAAGGTTATGTCCGGGTGAAGAATTACAGTTTTTCGCCAGGACGAGATTTGCCAAACCGCACTTCATCTCATGCCTAATTCAAAGTTAAATGCAAGCTCGTAATGTTTAGCATGAGTATGCATTGCACATAGGGGATGTGAAAGATTGCTAAAACATGTAAATATGTTTAATAACAACCGCCAGGCAGGTTCAATAAAATATACCTAAGTCGCATGAAGGTAACTTTGATGCACAGTGGACCATATACAGACGACAATAAGCAGATGCCAATGGGTCTGCCAGCCCTCTTGTCATCATAACCAAGCGTTGGAGACTGTCTATTGGTCGATCATCCAGGAAACGCCAGCAAGGCAATAATGCCAACTCTAAATAACTGAAATACAAATATAAAATTAGACCAGATAAGCCACCACCAAAAGCCACAGAAGACAGCTAGGAGGAAAAGAAACAACAAAGGAAATTCTATCTAATAGCTTATTAAGTTGAACCAGCTATCCAAATCATGTATGGTCAACCAAAGGATAAATATCAAACATAGCATGATTTTTTTCCGTGTATAATAGCATGATATATCTATCATAACTGTGCAACAAATATATTGAACTAATATGAAGGGTTTAGCCTGTTAAGATAAAAATTCATCATGTAATATACAAAATACAAAAGGAGTAAAAAGAAAGAAGAAAAAACTTCACATGCGGGGAAGAAGCTCTCGGATGGAACCAATTTTGCAGAACCAATTGTAGCATGTTTCTTTAGCATCAAGGGAAATATCACTTGCTCCAAAATTCTCTGCCAAAAAAACAGATCACGGTTCACTATATATATATATATATATATAAACTTCAAATTATCCAGCAGCTAGTACAGTAAAAGTAAAACAGAAAAAAGTTCTGCAAAATTCCAGGTTAGAGAAAATTCAATGTAAGATTAAACATCAGCCTACAAGTTCAGCAAGTTCTCAATGGCATTGACGACTCTAGCGTGGAATCTAAAGGGCTATCACAGTAGAAAATGGAACTATAAATAAAATAAAAATAAATTATCCGGGTTTTTATATTTGAGAAAGAAATAGTTTGAAATTCATGAGACATAAACCTGGTAGGAAGCGAAGAGAAGTTCCATCTTCAACCAATTCTGCTTTCTGTTTGATGCGGTCCCATACCATATCCCCAAGCATGTCCAATACATCTGTAACAAGAACAAATAGTGTAGGATAAAACTGCAAAACCGATGTATCCATTAATAGCCTAGCAACCTGCAAAATGAAGAAATTAATGGCAAGTCAAATTACACACAAAATGTTGCAAATTGCAAGTATATAGTACTTTGAGATCCAATAGAATGTAATAAAAAAATAGTTCATCCCTCACAATTCTATCAAATGATAAGGGGAAAAAACGCACACAGATGGAACAAGAGAACTCATATCAGTAAACAAGCTTGGTTGGAATGTTCAACTAGAGTAACAATGAAGTGCACCTAAATTAGCATCTCAAAGTCATTGTGTATCATATTGATAAATGACAAGTGAATGCAATAATTTTTTTGGCAAATAATTAAACAAGAAACCCTATTCTGAGCATGCAGATTTGGCCTTTCCCACAGCTTTTGCAATTAAAATGTTGCATACATGAACAAGAAAAATAACACAAAGAAACGACTGAGCAAAGCATGCCTTTATGGATAACTTCAATGATGTGACACGATCATCAACACGCCAGGCACGGTTAATATCATCTTTGAGCTCATGTAATCGTGAGACATACTCTTGCCTAGTGATGACCCTAGCACCTTCTTCAGCAAATTTTTGTGGATCATCCAATTCCTCTAGATGCATGCTAGCTGAAGATTTCTCATGTGCTGCAAATTAGTATCATCACATGACTAGTGTGAGATAGTATCATAACGGTCTTCCCTAAGAAACTGACAACTTAAATTTAGCAAAATAATGATGGCTGGTCATATACTTTTAGCTCACTCAAAAAACAAAGATAAAGACTAACATACCCTTGCTGCTTTTTACTATTACATCTGACATCTGTAAGGGAAAAAAATGGAATGAAAGTCATGACTCATGACTAAGATAATAGATACAGAGGGTCTATTTCAAAATAAAAATATCATGTTTATATAGAGCAAAGATAATATTTCAAAGACAAGCACTTAATCAGAGCAACATTTCTTCTCTTAGTAAAATGTTTTAATGGCAGTATTTGTTTTCCTACTTCACAAAAGCTCTTCGGATATTGACACTACGTGGATCAATATAAATACAATCAATGAAAAATTCTATCCAAAGACGATTACTTTATGGGGGAAGCTGAAAATAATCTATAAGAGCAACAGCACTGTCAACTCACTCCTCCCTGCCACATAATCGGTCCTGTGTTCATTATATTTGGTTTGTTATAAAATGTGTGTGTGTGTGTGTCTGTAACATTCCCTTCTTTGACATGACATTCTATGTCTCACTTCAGAGATTGAATTTCTTCCCAGCCTTGAGACTTGTTAACAATGAAAATTGGAATCCTTGTAGGTGTCACCTTTATAGAGGGAGTATCTTCAAAACTAAATCGCAACGTAGACCCAAAGTAATAATCAATATAAATATTCAAGCCTTCCCAAATACAAATACAAAACAAAAAAAAAAAGACTGCCATCAAAATAGTTCTTACCACACCTCAAATTTTAATATTTATACTAAAAATGACACTTACCGAAGAAATGGAGACCGTTTTGGGGACAGGAAACCTCTGCATCAAAATTCTCCTAAAGGAGGCCCACTCCTTCCCTGGCAGCTGAGTAGCAGCTCCACTAAATAGCCCTGAGGTAGATGTACCCTCAACATCTGGTAAATCCTCAACAAGAATTACTCCATTGTTATCCGACCCCCTCAATGGATCAAAGAAATCATTATTTTCATGCTTCACTGCATCAACCTATAAGATGATATCAGCAAACCTTTGTCAAAAAATTTAAAACTTTCAAAAAGCAACCTTCACACATAAAAACATTAGTCAGTTGTCACAGTCACCATTACATAACCAGTTCAAAACCATCTACTACTTATAAATACTCCATAAAAAAATGTAGCTTTCTGGTTAAAATGACCCCTGTCATAGGCTAAACTAAACAAGAGACAGAAAATTAACTAGTAAATCATTCTCTCACACGAAATCACAAAGAAATGTTCCATCAAGCATTCAAGCCTAAAACTGGATACATCATAGCGATCATATAAAACTTTCAAACCCAGTTATGTCTTAATTTTGAGAGCAGTTATACATCAAGCAAAACTGTGAAAGTGCCAAACCTCATCATCCAATTCCATATTGCCCCCGGGAAAATAAGTAGTAACATATATTGCCCACCTTCTCATCTCTCTACAATGTGAATTACGTGACTAGAACCAAGCCTAGACATTTTTCTCTAAAAAGTTTGCCCAAACTGTGTGTCCCCTTAATTTTAATTTATTAAGTTAATCGTGCATGAATTACTAATCATATCATTAGTTAGTTAGGTAGAACCATTTGAGTTTGTTTAAACAAAGTCAATTTTTGCAAAAAATAGAATGGAAAGTGAACATTTTGGAATGGAGGGAGTAATTAGTTCCTGACCTCAACAGCTGTTTGGTTACTCAGAAATATGATCATAGAGAAAACAAGGTGTTTGTTCTCCAACAAATTCAATTTTAATGAAACTCTCGTACCAATAATTCTACGCAACTAAAACAAGGAAAATTCAAAATTTCTAACTTTATAATTTCCCAGAAATCAAACAAATCATCAACAACACAATGTTCTGAATCTGACGCATAGTAACTGTATTTGGTGTCTCCAAAAGTGATTACTTAGAGTAAAATTCAGTAATTTGATCTTAATCCGCATTTTATTCATAATTTTCTCGGCAAACAACAAGAGAATTCAGAGGTTAAACAATAAGAATAAGAAGAAGAGAACCTCATGGTGATGAGACGGAGATGGCAATGAGAGAGGATGGGAGTGGGCGCGTGATCGAGGGAGCGCGTGGGCTTCATCTTCGGCTCTGTAGTCGCGAGGTCTGAACTCCATGGGAACGCCACGCTCAACTGCTCAAGCTGTGAATCCGAGCACAGCTCCTCGTCGACGATCTGTGAGAAACGGAAGAGCTTCTTTCACCACCTAAACGCACCGTTTTGCCTTTTCTTCTTATGACTTTTGACCTATGAGGCCCAACAAATAATGGATCTATTGATTCATTTCAATCGTCGTTGTACTCTGACAGTCAACCAAACTAGTGAGAAGATGTCACGTTCTAATTTAATATTTTCAGATTTGTGGGGGCTGAGTGTATGTTCGGATATATTTCTTTTGTGTATTAACTAAGTCTTAGTTAATAACTCTTATAAATAAGATTATATACTCTCTGAACCCATAATAGTTTAATTTGACTCGTTTATAGTAAGTAAATATTTATACCTAAAGACATTTTGACTAAATGACAACGTCGATCTGTAGTGCTTGGCGGAGTACTAGAAGAAATCTTGAACGACGAAATTCAATATAGACACTTTGGAGAAGAACAAGCAGCAATGTCTTATTTGAGAGGTTTTATACCTCGATTGGATCAAAGAGATCGATGGGTAAGTAACTTGACATTCTATTGGTAGGTTTCTATATATGTTACTACTTTTGTAGTTGGGTTTGAGACTGAAAATTGGAGCTCCACTTACTAATTCTTCTTCTACATTCTACATTTTGTTGTACTCTCGTATTAGTTGAATGTCAAAGTAGATTGGACATTGATAATCTTTATAGCTAGTCATTAGCTTTCTCCTTTCCAATTCACATATACTGATAATATGAGGATATCTACCTTTTGTGTTCATCCATTGAAGGTCTCAACATCATCTACATTAACAGTTTCTCTTTATATCGAATTCGATACTTTAAAGAGTATCCAAAATGCTTGAACCGTTCGGCCCAAACAAGACTTGATAATTTCTCTGCCTTTTGATTCACTTAACCTAACCAAATTCCTCTCATCTTGATTGGTCTACCGTTAGTAGGCCAAGGTTAAGCGATTCTAACTGACGTATACGTTTCTTAAAATAATATGAATAATTTGTACATAATTAACTAATTAAAAAAAGATAATTATTTCATGACAGTTTTTTATAATAAGAAAATTGAATAATTATTTGGAGACGTAACGAGGAAATGTGACTCCTGTTTTCGAAAAAGAAGTTCCGAATTTGACATGTGAATGTAAGAGTAGCCATTCAAGTTGTTAGAGGCTAATTCAAATTTCAAAGTTGACAAGCTCAAGCAACCATTAGCTGGATCGTGTGAATAAACTTAATACACTGCATGTGAATTTGCTAAGTACGTACGTAGTATTGCTGTTTTGGGAGAGGAACGAACCATGTGGTTTTGTGCTACTACGGAAGCAACCTGTTTTGTGCCTATGAAGTTACATGTATAATACTAGTGACCATGAAGTAACATGTAATAATCAACTAATACAACAACACTTACAAATAAATAAAATTACATAAATGTATTATGTTAGTAAATAGTACGTGTGAATAGAGAAAATAATACAAAAACAACACTTACAAATAAATACAATTACATATATAAATGCATATCCGTAATTAATGAGTGTGAATAGATAATATAAACATGTTGTAAATTAAAGAATTAAAGGTCATTTATGAGACAACTAATTAAGTTACTGAACTTTTGAAAAAAAGATTTTCTTTTGATTAAATCTTAGATAGTTTGTAGCGGACAGGTACTCTCATATGGAGAGCTAGGAACTAGGGTTCCATAGTTTAAGTGAGGCGGCGGCGG
>JAYMTF010006001.1:0-10816 GCA_036897485.1 Pelargonium nanum
ATATGGGAGAGAAGAGAGGACAATAGCAATATCCAACAAGGGTCATGCCATGATTTGTTGTTACCCATTGGTCATGCAGTAAAAAGTATTAGGAGATCCAAAAAGATTACTAAATATCTCAAATACCTATTTTATATTAACCATAAACTACCCAATATTCAAATATTTTCCACAAGTTTAGTAACATTAATCTCCTTCACTTATCCAAATTAATATGACCTTTAATATAATTATTCTTGGTGAAAAAGTTACATAACTTATGGTATGAGAGTCAACATGTGGGGGAGAAAATTAATCAACCAATCATGGCCCTTGGTTTGGAGTAAACATGACATCATTTACTATGGTAATTGAGGTCATCAACTTCTTATTAATCATATATTATATAGTCTTATTATGGACTTTATAGAGCCATTTATTGTGAATTTTCTACTATTTTCTTTTATTCTAGTAGCCAAACTTCTTTAATTCACATTCTAATTCCTATGTCTTGGGATGTTTTTCCTAAGTTAGTTTTGGTAAGTCTATGTGGATTTACTTTCCATTCTATAGGTGGATACATTGCCTTTTGGGTGATATATATATTTGAAAATCTATATCATCTTTAATACTCTGATTTTTGACCAATTTCATATGTAAATGATGTATTAGAGTGCATTGTACACTATTTTGAATACATCAAGGTAATTGAATATAATTTTATATACATGGATCATTTGAAGAACTATATATTATATAATCATAATAAAATGAAAAGAAACTATCAAATATCAAGCAAGTGAATCGTGAGAGATAGCTCATATGAATGTGGACGTGTATATTATATATAGTTGAAATTGATATACATTGAGCGTAAAATTGTTTTAAATAACATGTACATGCATGCATCACATTAATTTGTGGACTTTTAAATCATTAATCAAAAAAGGATAATAATGATTGATTTAATCATACTATAAAGTGCATAATAATCATAACATTCTTTTTAAAATTTAACAAAATATAAAAGTTGCAATAAGAGAGAGACTTAAGAAAATTATTATAATTGAGTAGTACCGATTTATCGTTGCTTGAAATAATGTCTACATGCATCACATTAATTTGTGAACTTATAATTCTTTAATTATTAATAAGAAAAGAAAAATAATGATCGATTTAATTATACACGCAAAATTGAACATAACGCATATTTTAAAGAGTTAACCAATATTCTGATTAAAACGTTTTGGTAAGTCGAGCGACAAATAAAACTTGAAGTAAATCGCGCCAAAAATAGAACTTGAACATGTACATGCATCACATTCATTTGTGAACTTACGAGTTATTAATTATAATCATAAAAAGAAATATTGTTTGGTTTCATTATTATAAAGTGCAAAATCTATCGTATCGTCATTTATGATGATTTGACTGGATATGGTAGAAGTGCTTGTAGGACTCAAAGTTCCGCCAAAATTCAAACTCTTCAAGTGGAAGGCGGTGCCAGATTGTTTACCAATGCTGCCAAACTTGGTCTCGAGGCGGGTGGAGTGTCCATGTTGTGGGCTTCAGGATGAGTTTGTGGTGCATACAAAGTGTAGATATAAGTGCATAAGATAATAGTTCATGAATTAATTGTTACATTGATTGGCGATATCATTGCAATGTACATCTAAACGTGTGAAGATGAAAATATCTAAACGAACATTGAAGCATATTGGTGAACAAAATTTATTTTGTGCAGTTAAATATCTACTATGAATAATTTGACAAAGTCCTTAGTCCTAGGTGACAGGTGAAAACATATCTCCTCAGTCAAACTTTTATGGTACCAAGTACCAACTAGTACTTGTGTCTTAACCAGCTAAACTAGAGGAGTAACTTTTTAATCATGTCACCATCTTTGACACCAACACTGGTTTGGATTTTACATGGTGTAATTGGGATATGATTGAAGATTCTTGCAAATGTAGGTAGGACCAAACATGTTGGAATGCTATTTTGACAAATTTTCTTGGGTTTGGTTGGTTACATTGCATCTTCACCAAAGAAAATTTATGCATATTAAAATTGTAGGAAACGTGTAAGATAGATGAAAATTGATTCTCCATCGTCATATACACGTAAAAAAAGCTTGAACACGAATATTATCTAAATACACATATTTTTCACGCATAGTAGTGTACACACAAAAAATTTTAAAAGTTACAGAAAAATAATCATAAATGACTCAAAAATTCATAAAACAATTATGTAACGAGATGTAAATATTGATATCAACTATGATAAATTAAAATTCGAAAACGAAGCCTGCCAATTACCAAACGAGATGTGTAAATGTGTAATTATATTTCTTTATTTTGTGCCCTAATTAATATATTTGCTAAATTCATCATTTATTTTCTATATATTAGTAGAAATAGAAAAGTGGAATGTTGGGAGACTCATGGCATGCATGTGTTAGCATGTGTAATAAGGTAGCACCATGAAGAGAGGCCACAAGTCCACTGATTTAGGTCACCTTCCCAAGTTGGTGCCCAAAGAATATATAATACAAACAATGACATCATCTCAAATACATTGTAATTTTCTTTCCTGCCAAACACTACCCTGCCCCATGCAATCTAAGAATACAAATGAAACAAAAAGAAAATTGTAAGTCCACCAAAGTCTATCCATATGAAAATGACAAATAAAAAATACAACATCAATTTAATTTATTTCCATTCACAAATCACAAGTCTCTTACTTTGGCACCTAATCTCTTGAAATCTCTTTGTTTGGTTAGTACACTCCTCACTAACCTTTGAAGACTTTTCATGACTACTAATACCAATATTTTTCATAATATCTTAAAAAGAGGAAAAAGGAGCATATATATTTATGCATAGATGACGTGTCATCACCACATGGTGCCATGTAGCATGCCAACCATTAAATCAATATAGTTGACACTAGCTAATTAAACATAAATATTCGAACATCTGATCAATTGTTTCAAGATTATTAGCGTAAGTTTATCAGTATTGAGAATTTATGAAATAATATTATATATGTGAACCTGAATTCTTAATTTCAAATAATGTAGATGGAGAGGTGCATGCTTGGACTTCTTTACTGAAGTTTGATGACAACAAGGCAACAAGTAGATCACTAGCTTTGACAATTAATCATCTTCATGACTCTATGCATGCTTCATTTTTGCTGTGGTCATTTTTATTTGAGCTTAAAATGGAGTGACTTAAAAGACAATGAAATGACTAAATATAACAAAATTTGTAGTGAATATCTGTTTCTTTGATGGGTTTTTATTTGGAATCTGAATATTCAATGATGTCAAGGTGATGTGAGGGCACAACAAGAGAGCAACATGATGCATGGCTTCATTTGTTGTCAATGGGCTTCCAAATTAATTCATGCCTAAGCTTTCAAGTTTTCATCATTTGATTGCAATGGTTACAATTCCTCCATAGTATTCTTAAAATTAAGAAGATTGTGGTCAAATTGTAGTGACAATATTGATTTTTAAAAATTGTATCAAAATTTATTTTAATTTGAACTTGAATGGTATTAGTAAGGTATATGTAGAAAAGGCATGCTTATGGGAAGTGAAGTACAAATAATAGTGTCACTTGCTTAAAAAAATAAAAACAAAACAATGTTCTTTTGTGTGAATCTATCTTTTTTTATTATTATTCAATGACATATTGTACTTTCAATTGAATATATTATAGATTTGACAATCATGAGAAATAGTATATGTTACAAATTGTGTTAAAACATAAAAATATAATTATCACAGTTGGCCAGTTGGGGAACTTGAGTCTATCAAAGAAAATAACTAATACAAGGTGTAATGGAAGGTAATTGGACGGTGGTGTTGTTATGATGAGCTTACGAGGTGTCTCACATATAAACTTTTCGGATGCTCGGCAAAATTACAGGACCTTCCCTCGCCTACAAGGTGTAATGGACGGTAATTCAAACTTTGAGAAACATCTACCACGTTAGTTGGTATGATAATAAACCGATTGTGAGATAGAAACAACATGCATGACTTTAACATTCTTTCGAACGCACGTGATCACAAGATACTCATCCATGTATGCGAAAAGCAAGCATACGAGCGGACAACCTTTCAGGAAGGCAGGGAGTGCGGGAGTGACACCCTTTCTATGAGTACCTCCAAGGATGGGTCCTCACGAAATTAAGGGACTAGGGTTGGCTCCAATACTAAGCTTCAAAAGTTGGGGCCTCTTGGTTTGGCTTCAAACCAGTATATGCAAGCCCATATCAGACCGCCTCCTCAAGCTCCGTCTCCACCACAAGCTCTGCCTCCATCTACATATTTGCTCCGGCACCACTTGCTGGAAGCACAAGATCTGCTCACTAACATCATACTTCCTCTAGACAATGTTCGGCTCTCTTGCGCAATTGACAAGTTCTCAAGAGTCATATGCAATTAACCCTTTACCTAAACTTTCCCCTATGCTAGGCAAAAGCTAAAAGCAAATTTGAACATACCATTTAACTTCCACAGCCCTTCAGGTGCAAGCAATACTCAACCCAATATCATTGATGCAAAGACCAGTCACTATTACAAAGTTCACATCAAAAATATAAATATATTCACCATCCCACCATTTAAAAGACATAGAAAGTGGACAAAAATGAGTACAAGAACCAGAGGCATAAAAAGTCTATCGAAATTAACAAGAACTCCATATCCAGATATTTTGACCAGAACATGTCTTTCGATGTATCCTTTTTTAGTTTATCAACACCAAATAGATATCTGTTTCACATTATGCAATAATACCCAAACAAGTTGAGCCTATTAGCTAGTATGAAGGTACTATTCAAAGACTTCCACCCCTCAAAGCAAGCACAAGATGAAGGACAGAGCCACCCTCGATATTGTAGTCCTTGGCTGTTTTGTCATCTGCAAGCTGCTTCCCGGCATAAATCAGCCTGTAACAGTGATACACAGGCACAAATGAGATACTCGAGGTCCAAGCAGAATCACTAAAATTATTCTCAAGCACTGATGATAGTAATGATATAGGAGCAAATAATTAGGGACATCAAATTATGTAGCATCTATTAGTATTGACAATGCTTGTAGTATGTATATTCAATATAGCTTTGCCAGACATGCTCGTTCAAACAATAAGAAATACTGAAATAGAACATAAAAAAATATACAAAGCAACCATGAAAGTTAAGCATGAGACTGCCATAAATCTTAAACACCTCAATAAACCACTAAAAGTAGAAAAAGAAATGTAGCCACAACTCGTATTTACTTAGTCTGAAAAAACTATAGGGGTACCAGATTATAAAACAAAAAGAAAAATAACTCATGCACAATCTTATAACAAAGGTTATTTGTTTACACCATTTTCATTTAGAGTTTGAGGATCTTATTATGAAAGTCTAAAAGAACGGGATAAAACAGATAAAAGTACCTTTGTTGAACAGGGGGAATCCCTTCCTTCTCTTCAACTCTTTCCTTGATGCGATCAATGGTATCAGTTGGTTCAATATCAATTTCAATTTCTTTTCCAGTAAGAGTCTTCACCTTGATCATTGTTCCCCCCCTAAGCCTCAAAACCAAGTGAAGAGTTGACTCTTTCTGAATGTTATAATCAGCAAGAGTTCGGCCATCTTCTAGCTGTTTGCCAGCAAAAATCAACCTCTGCTGGTCAGGAGGAATGCCTTCTTTGTCCTGGATAATATACATCCACTTCCAGTTAAACACAAAATCCACAACTCATAAAATATTTACATTGCAAGTTTATAACAAGTCATCTGACAGTAACATATACTGCATTTTTTTTACAACACCCACTTTTACCAAACATTCAAAATGAAAATACCTGACTCAACACTAAGCACAACAAACATACTGGTGAAGTTACCACATACATGAGTCACCAAAGAACAAACCTTTCAAACTTTAAACTAATATTTCTAACTATTTTTTACAATACCACCGCCCACTTGACCAAGTGGTAGCAAGGCTTGGGTGCAAGCACGAGGACTCGTGTTCGAGACCCCTCATGGGCGTGGTATGGGGTAGGGTTATAGTATAGGTGTGAATTATATGTGTGAGTGTGGGGTTATATTGTACTGTAAATAATCATTAAAAAAAATAACTATGTTTTACAATTACTTCCTTAGCACTCATTACTACAGGTAACATAGGTTTTTCAATAAACTAACAGTGGGTGACTATCTAAGGAAGAGAAGCAGAGTTCTTTATGAATATATTCAATTAACAATTAGACTCTTACGAGCACAACGTGATGCACACACACTATAATAGCTTCAATTCTAACTGAAACATCATACAGCAGGACACCACATCTGTTGCTGCCCTGGTGGTAATCACCCATATCAAGACACATGCCTAAAACTCCAAATTGCTTACACAGACCAGAAAACCAAATAAGCTTGTGGGCGCGATCACATACAAATCATAAAGCAAAATTCAACCAACTAAGCAAGCAACTTAGCATAGGCAGTAATCAAAAACCTTACATCAACTAAACAATTTTGCATATACTTGCATCACGATCTTGTGACAAAGATCGTAGAATTGAACACAAAACTACAAAGCTATTAAAAAATAACCGATAAGTGGAACTAAGATGTTCATGGTTTCTCATCTACCATCAGAGACAACCCTTCATTTCCACAGGAAACCCCAAACCATCCCCACCCTAAAACCCTAATATCTCGTTCATCTACCATAGGTTATTTATAGCCCCAAGCAAGCTCGTCCAAAACAGCCAGGAGAAAGATCACATTTTTCCATCAAAACAAACAAACCCAACAACGAAAATCGAACAAATAAGCAATAATGAACTTCACAGAACGAAAAGCAACGAGGAGGAGGAGGGATACGTACCTGAATCTTGGCTTTGACGTTGTCGATGGTGTCGCTGCTCTCGACTTCGAGCGTAATGGTCTTTCCAGTTAGGGTTTTCACGAAGATCTGCATCTTTCCCTCTTCTTTTTTCTCGAGAAAATTGAAAGGAATATCAGAGAAAGAGTAGCTGGAATTGCTGTTTGATGATTGAAAGCAAGAGTCTTGAGTGATGTATTTATAGGAGTCGTAGTTGATTGGGATTTTCCGATTTTGTACGCTAAGTAGAATTGGGAATTTGTTCTTCTTCGACTTGAAATCGGATATTTTGTATTATCGAGCGGTTGTGTGTACAAGAAAAATATGAGAATATATATTTTTTGGAATGGTAAATTTTGTTTATAATGGAATAAAATAAGGGTCGTTAAAATATTTTTTTACTGTTTACTTATTCTTGTGTTTTTTATCAAAAAAAATAATTTAATAATATCTTATGCGATTTTTTTAAAATAAAATTTTGTATTAATCAAATACCGTCATTTAACAAATCAACTATTATAGACGGGACAACGAGCCCGATCCAACAATCTCACCATGAGATCAGTTTTATTTTTATTTTTAGAAAAACAAATATCATATACAATAATAGTAGAAAACGATATCGTATTTGTTGTTTACTTATTTAGTTAAAAAAGTGTCGTATTATGTCTTTGTATTTAACGTCTTCTTCAATAATTCATATTTTATACAAATAATATATTTTACACTCTTATTTATTGCAAATCAAAATTCATGCACCAAAAGTATCTTTTATTCTTCTTATTTTTGTTTAAAGAGAGTTGACCATGTCCCTATATAAAAGAAAGGGCTTGAATTTGACAACGAAGATATCTTTATTTAAAAATATTGTATAAAATACGTGCAAATTAAAGGGTTTGGTCCATCATTTATTTATTGTCAAACTATAATATTCAAAGTAGAATTTTATGAGGGACCCAAAATTATTCTTAAGTTGTGTTGGAGAATAGAGATGGGAAAGGTTCGTCTTAGATTCTTAGATATCACAAACTTTAATTTTAAATTTATCTTCATTGTGGATATTTGATTCAAAATTATAAGATGTATATACATGATTTTTATCCAAAAATATTTAAGAGTTATGGATCATGAATATAAACAATTTATTTTACTGTAATAAGGATATTAGAAAGATAAAATCACCTATTATTTGCTTGGTTTGATATAAAATGAAACTTTGACAACTATGTAAATGTTATTGGAAATGAGAAGTGAGCATAATATGACTTCTATACAATGAAATGAAGCTTGAAAGAGAGAGCTGATAAGTGATGGTTAAAAGAAGCTTACTAAAAAAGGTTAAGCGAAGTCTCTCTATAGCCTTGTTTCATGCAACAGTGAAGAGTCTTGTCTTCTTTACGACGAGGAGTTTGTCTTATCAAGAAAGTTGAGACAAATTCCGCGTTGCAACGTTGTTCCAACGTTGTTTCGTGTCGTGGTGAGGAATCCTACATTGTTTACTTAAGGCATCATTTTGAGATTTTACACTTTGCACAAAAGAGTTTTTCTCATGTAATATGAGGCATCCCGCGTTATTCCATGCGGCGATGAGGAGCTCTACCACGTCTCATTTAGGAAATACCTTAGCACTTCGTCTCATAGATTATCAGGCGGACTTTCACATTGCAATGTCAATCCGCACTACGGAGAGGAGTCCCGCCATACGCCGCACAATGGTTGCAAAAAGGTGAAAAGTCACCCACTTACTTTTTCATTGATTTAAAGTTCATTCAACATTGTTCACAAGGCTCCGTCTATCCACATAGTCAATACTAGTGATTCCAATTTCAGCTTCCAGAACTTAAATCAAGGAACCGAGAACTAAATATCAAACACGTAAACTTTTCTCCTAATACATGTAAAAGAAGACAAATATGTCGCGGTAAGTTTGACTATGAGTAGAAAAATGAGAGCAAGTACCAAGGTATGCTGGGCCAAACAGAACACTTTGAATTTTCTTTTAGGTCTCGGGTTCGAACCTCTTTACCGTCAATTTTGAGGTTGGAATTGAGGTTAATAGGGGACCACCTATTGTGTAGCTCAACAGGGTGAAAAAAAAAAAAAGCAAGTCATATATTTTCGTTAAAATTACACTTAACAAATAATTTGTTCATAGGCTATTGTTTAGGGCTTTAGGCTCACATCTTGTGAGCCAAGCTCCTGATTGGGCTTCATTTCGATATATTTGGGCTACATTCTATCATAGGCCCAACTATGAAGAGAACACATTGTGCTACATAAACTTAATTCCACCACATAAATGTATACCGAGTACGATGAATTAAATTTATTTTTTCAAAAATGCCACGCAACCAATTTAAAGCACAATCGTGAACACTTTAAAATAAATAATTAAAAAAAAACACAATTGTAACAAAACAAATCAAATTAAAATATAAGTAGAAAAATTCTTTAAAAAAAATATACAAGTAGAAAGTTAAAAGAAAAAATAAATTTATAACTAAATTGGACACTACAAAATAATAACTTTGTAGACAATTCAAAACTATGTTTTTTTTCTTTCAAAAAAAAAAAACTATGTTTTTTTATTTCTGCTGGATTGAGATTGCTTACATTTGATGAATTTAAAAAATATTCTTGGAATGTTTAATATATATGTGTGTGTGTATATATATATATATATGTTGAAGACAACCGTCCACAATAGACCCAAGAGATTTGTGGAAATTGTGATTTATATAATAGAATTAAAGAAAAAAAGTAATGGTTTTGTATATATAATACAATAAAACAAGTATCATACTAAAAAGTTTACTAGTAAAGATTTTTTTATTAATAATATATTGTAATTTTTTATTATTTAACCAAAGTTTCGGCGGAAATATTTAATTAATTGAGAGTTACTAAATATATTATACACATTGAGAGGAATTGAGCATAATTTATTAAATTAGTTACATAAACTTAATTATTGTAATAAAGTGAGCTTTCTTTTATATCACTAATTTTTTTTTTTTTTTGAAGCAATTCTTTTATATCACTATTTAAACTTTGAGAAAGGAGAAAAAAAATTAGAATCTATATTTTTATGGCAATAAATGTAGTAGTACCCAAAAATTTATGGCCTATCTTAAATACTTAACCTAATAACCTCCCAATGGGCAAGAAATGAAAAGTATGCAAATGGGAAATTGCTATTTTTTTTCAAGAAACAATTAATACTCGAGAAATGCATTGAATTCAATATTCAATGCTCACCAAATACATTGAAAGATGTATTAAATTTGACTATTAACAATATTTATCAAAACACCCGCACGTTTGATGCATTTCTCATTTAAATAATGTATTTTGATCATTTATACTGTATAATTTTCTTAGGCATATGTGTATTTCAATTATATTATATTTTGATAATATGATTTTCTTGAAATATAGATTCCAATTTTAATTCATGATTATATGTTAAAGAATAAATAGATACTTCACAATTTAGACCATCGGGTAGAGTCACTTGTATAATTTTTGGTAGAAATTATTGGAATGCTAATTAGTTTAGTCATCCTAAATTCAATTTAAAATTTGCACTAGTTTAAAAATATTTTGAATACAAATATAATATATGAAAAATAAATTTAAAAAATCAAAAGACAAATAAAAGAATTTCAAACACAATCGTTATTTATTTACTTAAATTAATTTTAATTTTCATGTACAATTCCATAAAATAAGAAAATATGGTATTGGTAGGGTCGTCATGGTATCGTCATTTAAGTCCATTCATGATATTAAATGTTGTACTCAATATTCATCGGCACATCATAAATACTTCCACCTTACACGCCCAAGAAAGAGAAATAGTATGATGACATCAAATTTTAAATTTTATATTAAATGATAATTAATTATATAATTATTTAATACTTT
>JAYMTF010006002.1:0-10816 GCA_036897485.1 Pelargonium nanum
GGGTACCACATTTGTATTTCGCTCAAAGTTTGGGTACTAATTTTGCCTTTATCCCAACAATTATAGATAGTTAGGTGGGTGTATATATAAACACTATTGGGTGGACATGTGAATACTAGTTTAACAGTAACGGCACCACCATTATTAAATATATTGGGTAAATATCTAATTAATTAATTAGTTAATTATTAGACTACTATGACAGTGGTAGCCTGAGCCCCCGAGGAGCCAGAAGTGAACCCAAAACCCACCCTTTGCCACTCTCCAAAGGATCACCTCTTCTTCTTCTTCTTCGTCTTCTGACCCGATCGATCCCATCAACCCTATAAATCTCGCAAACCCACCAGACTTTTTTTGATCTTCTTTTAAACACTCCCTACTTCACCTAACTCTTGATCCCATCAATGGCTCAATTGGCCGTGTCTCAGGTCACTCCCACTCTTCTCTTCTCGTCTCTTGCTTGTGCACTCTCGATTTGTTTATCGAGAAAACGAAGTAAAATCAGTTTTTTTTATAGCAAAAGTTCCATTTTTGAAGTTATTTTTCACCTGGGTTTCGAGTATTTTTGGATATGAATTCTGGGTTTTAGTTAATTTCCCCTTTTTCTTTTACTCATCTACTACGCAGAGCATTATTGATTATTCGGAAGTTTTTATTTTTTATTTTGATCTATTGGTTTTATTGGAGGGGGTTGTGGTGCAACTGTTGTTTCAGATTTAAAGTTTGGATTTTTGTTCATTTTCTCAGAAATCAAACAGATGGTTACTGGTATTACTATTGTGTTTTCTTGTTAAGTGATTCTTATGAGAGTCTACTCTTTTCTTTTATGGTGGGTGTAGGTCTCCGTAGCAGTTTCCGTTGGGAGCAATTTGTCACCAAGGAGATCTGTTCATAAGGTTTGCCAATTCATTGTTAATCTATTTGTGCTTAATTCGTTATTATATGTCATTTAATCGATTTTGGTTCATGCTTAATATTGTTTCCAATCTGTGTTTATAGTTAACATTATTCACTTGCTTGAGTGTTGTGTTCCTTATCAGTTTTAGTATGGTACTCTGAGTTTTGGCTATTACCTTTTTGGATTGTTCTCTTACATTTGCTGATGATCCTGGATTTTGGAATGCTTAGTTCAATAATTGGTAGTGTGGAGGCCTTGACTGATAAAAAATAAGAACAGAAAAGAAAAGGGATCCAACTAAAGAAAACTAAATATTATATATGCATTCGAAACTAATTTGTGTGTTTCTGTTGTTTGATTTATTCCCTACCTTTTCTTTCCTGGATATCCTATGTTATATTGGGTGTTAAACTATATAACTGGAGTAGAAGCATATACTGGTGACTGATGTTACGTCAAGTCATTATATCTCAATATTTGTTATAGATGATTTTATGTTGTTCGTTATTTGCTTCTAAACGTGCAATTAGATCATGCTAGAAGCTTCAATGCCCCCTCTCTAAATGTCTGTTAGAGTACACTAACACTATAGGTTTAATGTGCTTACATTTATTTCTTGAACTGTTGTTACGATGGGTCTTCATTTTCCTTTAATTTTTTGTCTTGTATAAAAAGTTCAATGGTCTAATTTCCCATCCAAATAATAGTGGGATGTTCAGGACACTCAAAACTAAAATGCACACTTGTTTTGAATTTCTGTGCATATCCATTGGTTGTTGGAGTTCTTCAGCATCTTCATGACTGATATGCACATTGATATACTTGTAATTTTTCTGCTTATATTTACGCAAGCCTTTGAACTCAAATGTATCATACTTGTTCGTTGTTGGTGAAAATTTTCTAGCATACATGATGACAAGTGACATTCTGATATACATGCGGCATGTATAGTTGATTAGTTCTCGGTACAAAAGTTTTATTGTTATTATTTTTTTATTGCTTTGCAGACTCAAGGTGTTAGCTTTACCAGTAAACCATGGGCTCCTATAATTTCTTTAGACTTAAAAACCAAGAAGGCTAGGTCAAAAAGTCAGCACGTAGTATGCATGTCAGTGCAACAAGCGAGCAGCCATAAGATTGCTGTTTCACCTTTAGAACTTGAAGATGCCAAAGAGCCCCCTCTACATTTGTACAAGAACAAGGAACCCTATATAGCAACTATTGCTTCTGTTGAGAGAATTGTGGGGCCAAAAGCTCCGGGAGAGACTTGCCACATTGTTATTGACCATGGTGGTAATGTTCCCTACTGGGAAGGACAGAGTTATGGTATAATCCCCCCTGTAAGTTGTCATTAATTTCTATTTCTTGTATATTTTTCTGCGGAGTTATATCATATCCAATTTAATAGTTATACCCTTGCTTCACAGGGTGAAAACCCAAAGAAACCCGGGGCACCTCACAATGTGCGCCTTTACTCAATTGCATCCACAAGGTATGGAGACTCTTTTGATGGCAAGACAACCAGTCTGTGTGTTCGTCGGGCTGTTTATTATGACCCTGAGACAGGAAAGGAGGATCCTTCCAAAAATGGCATCTGCAGCAATTTCCTGTGCGATGCAAAGCCTGGAGATAAGGTTCAGATTACAGGTAAGAGACTATGCAACTCATTGATCGCCCGTGGGAATATGAGGCTTACTTCTTTTTTTCTTTAATTTTCTCAGTTTCTAATGTTCGTTCCCTTAAACATGTTAAGTGTATATCGTTATATTATATACTTGTCATAATCTCATCGCTTCCAGCTAGTTTAAAATTCCTTTTTAAGTTGAATCTAACCACTTCTGAAAACCTCTCTTTTGTATTGTTGATTTAGCATGTGAAAAGATATCAATGATTTCTTTGAACAGTAAAGTTGATTGGGCTTAAATGGGGGGTTATAAATTATCAACAAAACTGGACATTAAATCCTAACTTAGTAATCTCGTGAAGACATCATCATGGGTACTAAAAAGCATGTTATGCATATGGATAATTGGTATTTCTTATGGTGTCCCTGTTAATTGCCAGTTCAGGATCTTCCAATTTAATAATTCTCAGATTGCTTCAGTTGAAGTTCAAGGTAATACGAACATATAATCTATCTTTTCGTAATATTTGTGACCCCAAATCGTCTTCTCTCCCACAAGCTGCATTTAAAGAAGCATTTACGGAAGTCCTAGTATGAAGTCACATTCATCCTCGGAGGTTCCCCTTCAAATGTTATCATAATCTGCTTAAGAGACAGAATCGCATGTTCTGTACTCGTAGTCATCTTGCGTCTAGTAACCTGATTATGTGTCATTTTAGTTGAAATGAGAGTGGCTCTCATCATGTAAGCTGACTGGTTATGCTTCAGTGGATAGATTAAGACAACTTTGATCAGCTTCTTTGGTTTGGTGATTTACCATGGGGTTGAGTTTTTAAAAGATCCAGATTCAGCTTCTTATGTACTGAAATTAAACAATAATGTTTTGGCAGGACCCTCCGGCAAGATAATGCTTTTGCCTGAAGATGACCCAAATGCTACACACATAATGATAGCTACTGGTACCGGAGTGGCTCCATACAGAGGCTACCTTCGCCGTATGTTCATGGAATCTGTCCCCACATTCAAATTTGGAGGCCTTGCATGGCTATTTCTTGGGGTGGCCAACACTGACAGTCTCCTCTATGACGACGAGTTCTCCAAGTACCTCAGGGACTACCCGGATAACTTTAGGTATGACAAGGCCCTAAGTAGGGAAGAAAAGAACAAGAGTGGAGGCAAGATGTACGTGCAGGATAAGATTGAAGAATACAGCGATGAAATATTCAAACTTCTGGATGGTGGGGCCCACATTTATTTCTGCGGGCTGAAGGGAATGATGCCTGGAATCCAAGACACGTTGAAGAGGGTGGCCGAGGAGAGAGGAGAGAAGTGGGAAGACAAGCTCTCGCAACTGAAAAAGAACAAGCAATGGCACGTGGAAGTCTACTGAGAATGCTTAGCCGTAGCAGTAGCAGTTGCAGTGGAGCTGGTCTGTTCCTACCTTACGAGGAAGCATAGCAGCTGTTCCGAGTTAGGGTTAGGTAAACGGGAAATTAGCATTTTGTTTATCGGCTTTACATGTGAAACTGGAGACTAGTAGTGAGCATTCATCTGTATTAGTTATTTAATAAGCAAAGAGACAAGGTATTGTCTTGATTATGATGTATTGCTAAATGTGAACCCCATCTTCTTTCTTTTTTACAATTTAAATATGTATTGTATTGTGTTGTGTATGTTTTTAGTCCCAAAGATGCCATATGTGGGTTTGTGCTTTCTTTGTCCTGTCAAAGATTCTCTCTCTGTAAAGCATTTGAAATCAGGTTTCTCTATCAACTATAATTAACTTGTTTCACTGGCTAAGAACAGGTTTGTTTTCTGATATTGAGAGAGACTGCATATGAAACAGTGTAGACTTGCTTGTAACATATAACAATTTTTTTTATTTTATTTAAAAATGACATGCCAACATAGTTAAAACAAAATTAACACTTATCTAATTGAAAGTTCATGCTTTTGTACCAAAATAAAAAATTATATACTTGGGGCTTGTTCGCGGATGAGAATGAAGATAAGAATGAACCTCCTTTTGAATTTGCCACATAGGATGTAGGCAACTTTTATTGGAGCAGAATTATTTGTCAATCTTTTTTTGCGGAAAATAAGCTATTGAGTTGAAGTTCCTTCTCAGACCCTTATGCAACAATTCTCGAGAAGAAGGTGATCCTCTTCTATTGGAGACAAAAAGATGAGAGAAAAACAATATCTTTTCACATTTGCCCCTTCTAATATTTGATAATTCTATCAATTTAATATTCACAAGTAGCAAAACTATGTACTTAAAAGATATCGGATAACATTTGTTTTCATATTTGAATTTGTTATGTTGCTTATTATATATGTTGATGATGTGTTTGTGTTTTTATTTGTTTGTTAGTATTTTATCGATTAAAAAGATGAATTCAAATAAAAAAAAATCAGAACTGTAAGGTGTTTTGGTTGACTTGTAACGGTCCGAAAGTTTCGCTAGACCGTTCGGCACTTAGACTAGTTTAAGTCAGCCTTGTACCTGCACAAACGTTAGTAAACAAGAGAGGGAAAACAGCAAAGGATAGACTCACAAGTTCAAAAGTTCACTTCTATTGCAGCAATGCAGAATTACAAAGAGTAGGGGATGGTTTGGGCAAGTGCTGCCCTCACCTATTTATACTAAAATGGGCGGCTATGATTTAACAATACAAAGGAACTATAGACGGATAGGATCAAACAAGGACACTACTACATATGTCTAGACTCTTCCTAAGATTGCTGGAATGGGGGAAAGGAAAGTCTCTAGAATTTTCTCTAAGTATGGAGAAGCACTCCTTGGCTTGGGTTGGATGGATGCGGATTGGGCCTGATCTGTATAGATTGGGCTCCAAAATTATGCAGGTCGTGACACTACGCCTATCATAGTACTCAGGCAATGACGATTGCACCTCATCCTTAGCAGAAGATACCTGGGGAGAGGAAACATGAAAATTTTAGTGACAAAGTTGGAGTATTGAAATATATGCAAACATATGAATAATGAAGTAAAGAAAACGATAAATAACAAAGCAAATCTACCTGAGTGAAAGAGTCATCAATAAGCTTCTTGAGGGCGAGTGTACTCTGCAAGGTTGGAGAAGGGGGCATGACTCTGAAGAAGAGGCATGACCCAGCTCCACGAATATGGAATCTATCGACTGCAGACCATCTGGGATGGAAAACTCATAAGGTCCCATGCCCAAGTCGACACCCTGGGACTGAACCTGTCTGGGCCCATCCATGGCCAGGACCTCAGAAGGAGGAACAACTGGAGCCTGGGTAGAAGCATGATCAGTCCTGTCTGCCACAGCTATATCAAAGGCAAGATCGATAACTGGAGAAGTGTGCTCCTCTATCTACATGGTCTCGAGGTGCACATCTGTAACTGATACCTCCGGTAGAACTGCATGATCAGTAGATGGGAGCTCATAAACCTGAACGTGATTCTGATGTACCCCATCCTCGACAACTGACTCTACAACGTGGCCAACCTCCTTAGTAGAGTGAAAGTTACCCAACAAACCTCCTGAAGGATCAAAGGGAACAGGCTCAGCATCATCTGTCGCCTCCTGGGTGCCAGCATGCTCCTGAACCTCAATTTGAGCATCCTCGTCCTCATCCACCAAAGTCCTAGCAGGAGCCTTCTCCTTCGCCTTGTTGCCGCTACCCCTACTCTTCTTACTCCCCTCAGTAGTGGTGGGAGGATCAGGTCTTTTCCTCTTGGGCGTAGCGTCAGAAGGGGGATTCTTCTTCTTCTTCCCTCCTTGCTTCGAAGAAGGATTAGGATTATCCCTCTTTGCCAAGATCGTGGACCTGCCCGAATCCTTGTTCGGCGCCCAAGGAATGGAGTGCTTGGGACAATTGCTCATGAAAGCAACCCTCGCCTCATATAGCTTCTTGTTGAAGTCCTTTCGTCCCCCCAGGGGCCACAATCCCTTAATTGCAAGAATAAAGAAGAAGTTTAGAATCAAGGGTGCAGTAAATATGAGAGTTTGAAGATATAAAGATAGCATAAAATAAAGACTTACGATGAGGAGACCATGCATATACGTCGTGAGGACACTTGCAAGCATCTTCCTTCATCGCACACTCTGTGAACCAAGTAGGGCTGTCAATGTTTCCATGTATTCTCCAGGAAGGATGACGCCTCAATGGAGTGGGCAAGATCAGGGGAACCACTCCTGGATACACTCTCATGTACACCCTAGTATAGAACTAGATGACACCTCTCAGAAGAAATGAGATGTCATAGCCCATGCCCTCGAGAACCCCAGCCTGAATCAGCTCATACGTCTCTTTGTCATAAATAGACAAATCATCAATGTCTGTCCCATGTGGCCTATAATAAGGAGACAGACCATCCGGTCTGTAAGGAAAAGCGAATCTTGAGACGAGAGATGGTAGCACTGAGGAACTCAGAAGTAGTGTTGTTCATACGCCTCATAAAGAACCAAACACTGAAAAGAGTAGGAGACGACTCCCTACCCATCAGCCTGCACAAAGCTGCGAAGGCATCAATCTTCCTAATCGATGCTGGAGGCAGCTCCTCCAACTGAATCTTAAACTCAGCAATAACCTGCTCCATGAAGGGATCCATGGGCAAAGACATGCCCGAAGCAAAATGACCCATGCAGACCTTGACCTCTCCATGACGAGGAATAATTTCGCCCTTCTTTTCACCCTTCCCCTCCCTGAGAACTCTGGCCTTGAAGTCATCGATAGGAATGTCATGACTGATCCATAAGGCCTGGAGCTCATCGTATGTCACCTCATAGGAGCTAACTCCCTCATAGATACCAGTCAGAGACAAAGGTGTAGGTTCACTGTCAATATGAGCCTGAACAGCCTCGGGCAATTCAATGCCCTCAAAAAACTCCTCATACTCAAATACCGGAATATTGGCAGGATCAGTAGACGGAACCTCAGAAACAGTAGCTAGGGGACCGTGGAAGATGCAACCTGATTATGGGGAACTTTAGAGGCAGTGATTCTCGTCTTATCAATCTCATCTAGATCGGCATCACCCCCACAGAACTCCGGCGTAGGTCTCAATTTAGTAAGAGGAGCAGGGCGACTCTCGTACGCCCTAAAGCGGAGCACGTGAATCATCAGGCCGGGAACCAAAAGTCTTAGCACGGATGTACTTGTTGGCAGCGTGCTTCACATTCTTGGGGGCACCTGACATGATGAATATGAACAAAGGAAACGATATGTCAGCTCAGTAACCGAGGCAGGAAAATGATCAAACAAAAAACATTGAGAATGCAGCATTAAAATCAACAAGAAACGAGCGAAAACGGTTGGAACACAGGAGAAAGCAAAAAATTTCAAAAGAAAGCAAAAGACCGAGCATGCATATAAGAGGCCATGCGCACGGAGGCCATGCTCGCGGCACACCACACGCATGAAGGCCATGCGCGGACACACTCATGCGCACGACACACCATGCGCGGGCACACCCATGCGCGGACAAGCCATGCGCGAGCATCCATACGCATGACCCATCCATGCGCACGGATAACCCATGCGCATGGCCGAGTCCATGCGCACGGCTATGCCATGCACACATGGATAGGCCCATGCGCATGGCTTGGCCCGTGCCATCAGTCATCTTCTACATGGAAACCTAACCCTAGCACTTTCTCCATCCTATGATATGCGCCTTAGCCGCCAACAACCATTGTTCATGTACAAAAAACTTCCGTGCGGCATCCTTGGATGAGGGACATCCATGTAGACCTCATCGAGCACATCCATGGGCGTTCCCTCTTTCACAGATCCATGGCGCTTGTGCCAAACATAGAAGGCCACCATGGCCATAGCCATGATTGGCCATGGAAGGAGCTTCCATGGTCAGGCCATGGTCGAAATTCCAAAAACACTCAAGGGCTCAATCCATGGAACCTCAAAAGAGCCATGCCGATGACAAGCTCACCTCCCATAACAGAGGTTCAATGCCAGAGGTCCGGCCACAAAAAAAAATTCAAAGGTTCTAAGTTTGCTAGCCTAAACAAGTTTACTACGCTAAACATGTTGTCAATCGAATCAAAGAGCAAATTTCATGATGAGCATATGAAGAACAGAATGAAAAAAGAGAGTTTGATCCACTTACTTGGATTGATGGTGGAGAGCTCCAAGGCTTGAGAGGAGAGAGCAAAGTGGAAGAGTGATGATGTGTGCAAATGACCCGAGGACATCACGGGCATGAAACATACACATCCGCGGATCTACGCGCACGGATCCATGCGCATGGAAGCCATGCGCACGGAAGCCATGCGCATAGAGGCCATGCGCATAGAGGCCATGCGCACGGATCCATGCGCACGGAAGCCATGCTCATGGAAGCCATGTGCACGGACACCATGCGCCCAGATGCCACGCGCATGGATGTCGTGCACACGGATGTCCGTCTTTGTCTTACACATCCACGTCCGCTCGCCAAGTTTGTCCATACGGATACCTCTCATGAAAATAATGTCATTCGATCGTGCCAATGCGCGGGAGCGGTCATGAATTTCATTCATCATCAAACGTCACCGACTTGCCCGTGGGCGGAACACATAACTTCTGATAGAGACCAGGACTATTAAAACTCAAGCCTTGTTGGTTCGCTAAACTAACAGGATAGAGACCAGGACTAAGACCAAGCTCCCGTGACCCATCACTCAAATGCCGGACGCCCAAAGGTCATCTGTGACAGGAAAAACTCGAGACTATAAATAAGGCCCCAAGGCCTCCTGTAAAAAGGTCAGAAGATTTATCATTTGAGCACTTGTTATACAGAACCGAAAACTCTCTCAAACGTGTTCTTCATACATTCTTCAAATGAACTGCGAAGTTCTGATTCAGCCTTAAGTTTCTATAAACTGTTTGTTTGAGATTCTTACTCTCACGCCGGAGGCTGTTTCCTGGGCTCACTCCCGGGACTCAGCTTAACGGTGCGCTACCTTGCGCAGGAAGGACCAAGACTTGGAATGACCCAGACTTGGACTGTGACTTTGAACCTGATACTCGAATTCGGACCTTGGACTTGGACCTAGATCTTGACTAGATTATAACCTTGACTTGGACCTTGACCTTGACTAAGGATAAGAATACTCAAAACGACGACGTACAAGACTTGGAATTTGATTTGGAAAAAATAGTCCAATCAAGAGTTGTTAAGATTTTGAAAAACTTGTTTCAAATTCAAAACAGTGTTGAAAAGAAAGATTGAGTGCAAGAGTAGTCATACATGTCTTGAAATCATACTTATAAGTTGTCCTACGGTAAAGGATTTAGCCAACCTATTGTAGTCTATTTAAGACTTTTATATCTTATCTTCATCTTCATTTGATACCTGCAATACTGTTAAGAAGGTTGAAATTCGATCACGACTTGACTACACAAGATTTTGTGAAGATAGTGTTTGCCGTCCATAATTGGCAGAATCACCTTTGGTCACTCAAATAATCATATCTCTCTTTTAATAACTCCAAAAATAATAAGGTCAGTTGCATTTGAAACTAGACTCATGTATATTTCCAATGGTATATCACATGCATTCTAAAAATATTTGAGTGAAAGCAGTTAATTCCGTAAAGATTACTCAAAAACTGTTATGACATATTTGATGTCTCTTTGCTAAAAAATTAATATATTCTAATTTGCACATTTAAAATAAAAACTGTTATATATTTTCAAACTAGACATGTATATCTTACTATATTGACAAAACATACGGATTTTGGATAAGAATTGATTTAGATATGAATTTTTAAGATTGAATATTGAAACTAGCTTGCAGTTGCCAGAATATGTCAATGGTTTGTTTTGTAAAATCAAACTTTACAACTTTTGTTTAAATTATTTGACTATGAAAATACGATAGTCTTAAAGGTTTTTCATGCATGCAAACTGATTCGGCACAAAAAATCGAGAATGAATCGACCAATGAACGGGCCGAGTAAAGTTCGTAGGACCCGAGGAAAAGCCCGGAACGGACCGAAGACATCACGAGCATGGCACGTGCAGACCCATGAATCCACGCTCACGGATCCATGCGCACGGGCCCATGCGCACGGATGCCACGCGCATGGTTCCCTGCGTTCCGACGTCCGACCCCGTTTTGTGCGCTCGCGTCTGTTTGCTATTTTCATCAATCCAAACATGTTCGTGATAGAAAACATAACTCTACCAAGCCCGTGCGCGAAAACAATCATAAACATCATTCGATGTCGAGCACCATCGACTCGTCCCAAGACGAAACGTACAACTTCCAGTCCTGACTCTAGCCCTGTTGGATCGCT
>JAYMTF010006003.1:0-10814 GCA_036897485.1 Pelargonium nanum
CACGTGTCGTCCAACTATTGGTCAGTTTATTCTTGATTTTTTATGCCGAATCACTTAGGATCGATATGCAGTAGCTTTTAACATATACACTTCAAATATTCTTCTCTTGGGGGATGAGATTTGGAAATAGTCATTGCCTCTTACACAAAAATCTGCGAATACATTAGCTACTTTAGATGAAACAAAAATGCAGTACCAATGGGAACAATCACCAAGAAAATATTTGACGTCAAAGGCCTGAATATTGAATGGAAACGAAAGAGGACAAGCAATGGTATCTGAAAACTGATACATACATACATGTTTATATTATGAACACTGAAAGAAGCAGCAGCAATATTACAATCACACAACTTTTCTAGTCAAATGCAATCAGAACCAGAGAGATTTACATGAGAGTATTTTCCACTGTTGTTCATTTCATTGATAAAACCTCCAGCTTGAACGTCGAGGAGATGCAAAGTAGAGCCCGAACATCTCCTTGAAAGCCGGCTCTGGCCGCGCAACCCCAACTAGCTTTGCAACGACGTTGGCACTCTCTCTAATGTGCTGCATGTCTGCACTGTCGGTCCACAAGCGATGGGCCAACTGTAATCTCCGATCTTTAGTGTCCAAACCTATGCCCCACTTTAGGTACAGATTCTGTCTATCCAGCTCCGAGAACTTCTTCTGCATCCGTTTGCTCAGCCACTGCCTTTCCCGACGTAGATCCTTAATGCTTTGTATTGCCAAAGATAACATTAATTAGTTCTCCTAAATAGTACAAGCATAATATAATAGATTAGAGATGAGACACATGAATTAGCATACCTTTGAGCCAGTTCTGTATTTTGATTATCCTGGAACAATGAGTCCTTGAGGATGGACATCCTCTTGAGCTCTACCTCCAAGTATATAGAATTTTTTGAATCACCCTGAAATTGCAGAAAGAAATAGGTCCTGTGAACCAATGAGACGTTGCAATCATTCCAGAGTTCAATGATCTTTCTTTGGAGCCTCTCAAATTCTGAAGGAAAATTTGACATGCTTTCTGAATCGTCTTCCATAGGATCCAAACCTACATCTTTAGTAGACGACTTTGGCGTTGCCTCCTGAACCTATGATACGCAAGCAAAAAAATAAAGAAAGGTTAAATGACGAATTGAAGCAAAATTCTTAAAAGAAGCACAGGTTTCCTGTTAATTCCCAGTAGAAAAATAATCACTCTGTCCATCTCACTAAATTTGTCCAGTTTTCTCTCCAATTCCTGCTGTGTTAGATGGAACAGATGTGATTTTGAATATAAACTTCTCTCCATTAAAATGGGGTATTATCATTTATCAATGTAACACTAAGAATTCCTACTCTAAGGATAAGTGTTCTTGATTAATTGGATAAAAGAACAAATAGAACAATATTGAAAGATCACAATAAACTCTCACCTCAATCAAATAACCCATGTTCAGGATATTATAAAGAAAGCAAACAATGGGAAAAAGGTCAAGAGAAAACAACTCACCTCATGATCAGCAAGTTGATTCTCATTCTCAAAATCAGACAATTCCACTGTCCCTGTGACTGGAGAATTGTTGCCACATATTTCGCCGTATGAAGTTTCACAATCCTGCCCTTTGAGATCATCAAAAGCAGTCTTCCCTACTGCAGTTGTAGAGGCATTCCTCCTTAAGCTCTCAATATCAGCACTATACTTCAATACAGAAGATTTCCCCGGAAAGCTTTCAGGTCTTCCAGTGAACTCTTTCTCAAATCCACAAAGTGGTGTGCTCTCATTCTTTTCTTCTCTCTCAAACCAATCTGAGAATGAGCTAGTCATGAAGCTTGCTTTACAGCTCCGACTCCTAGTCAGTTTTAGGCTTCTAGAGCTAGACATGCCTTTTTCCATAATCCATGGAGACATGGTGTCAGGGGTCTCCGTAACAGAAACATGGTTCATCTGTGACAGGGAGTCAGGGGACTCAGTAACAGAAACCTGATTCATTTGAAAAAGGGTGTCAGGAGACTCCGTAACCGAAACAGAAACCTGTGTGATATGCTCTGACTCTTCATCATCCTTCAATGAGGGTGATTCCAATTCTTCTTTATTTACCTCCTCATCATTTTCAATCCTTGCCACAACTGAGATGGCTATTCTTTTCTCAGGATATGATGAAATTGAGTCTGTATATCCACTTTCGCTTGGCTCTTCCGTCTCAACGCATCTAACTACCTTGCAATCTTCATCCGAATTTTCATCAGTATATTCTTCAGTTGCCCCCACAGAAATACGAGTTCCAACATAAGTAGGAATACCAACTGACGGCGAAGGGGATGTATCTCTGTGCTGGAAACTCTCATCCATGTCAGAGAATTGGGGATAATTGTCTTCTGAATTACTCCTGCTGTGTCCATCTGAATACTGAGATGCATCAAAGCCTCTGACACTTAGAAATGGGCTTTGAAATTCATTAGCTGGAGGCGTCTCTGTCACTGAATTTTCTGGTTCCCACATACTTTTTCGGACCCGCAATTTGGGATACTGGTTATCATCATCTGCCTGGAGGAAAATAGGCTGGGTTTAAATCAAGATAACAAGACAAATCAAGGTGTATTAGGTGGTTTCAGTAAAAGAAAAAAAAATAGTTGTTGCATTACCGATACAACTGAAAGTCTGTCAGATCCAACAATCCGTAGCAAATCCTTAAGCTGAGACTGAGCAAGGTCTCGTTGCAGAGTTAGCTCTTCTTGTAGCGTAATTAGGTGTTCTCGTTGCAGAGTCAGCTCTTTCATTTCTTTCTTTAGCTGATTGGAAGAAAGAAACCAAACAGTATGAGATTAAACCATTAAAAGTAACTAACAACCATAAACTTTTCTGTACATTCGCACTCAAGAGAAAATTACCGTACTGAGGATAATAATGTGTGGAAAGAATAGGATTCATTGTAAAAGTTGAATAGACACTACAAAGAAAAATAATGATTTATAACTTAATTTCTAGCACCACCCAACTATCCTGAAATTGTTTCCATTTTAGGTTTGTTTTGCAATGGACAGCCAAAGGATGATACATTGGCTAAGGATTAGCATTAGTATTAGTGTTGTTTGTGCTGTCTGTCTGTCTATATGTAGTAAAAATTGATACTTCAGTTATTCATAGAACCTCACAGACATAATTTCATACTTGATACCAAAAGCCTATTTATTACCTCTGCAATTTCAGTCTCCTTCTCTCTCAGTAATGCTGCTGAGTCAGAGGCAACAGAGGTTGATCCTGGGTTTCTCAATTCACCTTCCAGTCTAGCCAATTCTCTCTGCAAATGCTTTACCAATGATTTATCAGACATGAGAACATTGACTTTTGCATTTGTGGTCACTTCCTTAGCACAACTTGCGAACAATAGAGTGTTTCTTGATTGCTCAACATGGCTTCGTGCAGGGCTCATGGTGCAGATGATGGCAGTTCTTGCATTACCAACCAAGGTAGACTGAAGTATTCGAGTTAGCTTAGAATCTCTGAAAGGAATGTGTCCAGTTCTACCCTTGCTGCATCAGACCCCAGAGTTACATAAACCAATAACAGATATAAATCTTTTAAGCTAGAGCTTCCATTAAAGTGTAAAGAAGGTATAAAAACAGAAAAAGACAGGCAGAAAAACAATATGGATAGGATTCCTTTGCAGTAACCAGTAGAATAGATGTCTATAGTATATTGGGAAGTGCTAAATTATTTGAGAACAGAATATGATTCATTATGTTCAGCAGACACATGCTAGACCAAGGATGCGTCTGAAATTATTTATGTTTCTTAGTCATTATTTTTTGGTTCTCCAATCTCCATGATAAGAAATGGCTACATAGTGGTAAAGTAAGTTAATAATGAGTATGAGTTATTGTTAAATTGGATATCACAGATATTTTATGACAAATTGTTAAGATCTCTGATAATCAAAATACCTTTTTAGCATCAAGGGTTTTAACTGAGGCTGCTTTCTTGGTAATGGGATACCAATAAAGCAATGCATCACTCAAGATATGACAATGCACCATATTTGCATTTCACCAACATTACAATGCATTGAAACTGGGAAGTTTGACAATTCATAGTTTCTAAAGATGCTTTGGTTATGAAAGAACATGCACTGCATTAATTCACTTCAGGTTCTCAGGTAATATTCTGGTGTTTTCTTTTATCTTTTCTTCCAATCAATGTAAATCTAAAAGATGATATGTATGAGATGTCTCATTGGTGAAAGTGTGATAAGAAAAGGAATAGTGGGTCTAAGTCTAATACATACTCATCTTTTAGATTAACATTACTTAGAAGACGAAACAGGAAGGAAACAGACATGGAGAAAAGATGTGTAGTTTTCAGAAAGTGGAAAGAGTCCCCAACCGACTTCTGCCAGTCGCAGTGGAAACCAATTTACTAAAATGAGTGATTGTCCAAATAGTTAGACTGAATCTTCAAAATCAGTTTGAGATCGAATCTCTTATAAGTAAAACAATCTCATGTATTGCCTATAGGGGTTAATGAGATGAATGCTGCACAAACTGACCTTAATTTACGGATTACGGTTCCCAGAGTTAGTAAACTGCGATTTATATGGCACCCTTCTTTCAATCTTGTTCCAGCCGATAATGCCTGTGATGCACGCTCACTTCCTGCAAGGTCAACAAAGTTCTGTACCCAGAATAATTAACATTGGTGTTCTTGCTGATGTCTACCAGTTGATCTGTAGATAGGAGTTTGTGATGCATACCACAGTGGCTGCAAGGGTGCTTAAATTGTCATTGCCTAAGAACTCACGTGTGGAACTCTCAACTGTCTGACATTTACATTATTGGGTAAGAGAAGATACTAGGTAGGTATCAATCATTGTTATAGTTTTGTATTTTGAAATCAAGTAAACAAAGTCATACCAATCTGAGAATCTGATGAGATCTAGAGCTAGTTTCATTCAGGGATGTATCCCCTATCTGCCTTTGAGCTGCAAGAATGCAAAGGACACTGTTCAGATAATCAGTCATAGTTATCCATTGAAGCAAAGACAAATTTACTTCCCCTTTTCTTTTCTTTTCTTTTCTTTTATTTTTTCCTCTTCACTTCAGTCTTCTGGGAAGCTTAGAGCCTTCTTACCTTCACAAACAGATAGAAGCTCCTTAAAATGGTCCCAGTCCCTCAGAGTTTCCTCCGTAAGTTTCTCAACAATAGTTCCTCTCTATAAGAATAACCAAAAATAAGTGTAAGAGAGCATATACATATACCAGTTCCTGGGTAAATCAAAATAAAATTTACCTCAGGATCATCAAGAAGTCTAAGTGGAGTGCTATCTGCACTAAGGAGGTCCCTGACAGATTCATTGTATATCTCCATGGCAGAGAATTTCAAAAGAAATTCCCTTTCCTCGTGCTAAATGAGAAAACAACAAAAGAAATCAAAGCAAAAATTTCAAACAAGTGGGAACCAACAGATTACAAATTGGAATAAGGAAGACTGATGCTAAACTAGAGTTTGAATTACCTTCTCCATATAATCATATATATCTGCCACAGTGTACTCAGTAACTCCGCACATTGTGTATGTCTTCCCACTACTTGTTTGTCCATAGGCAAAAACACTCGCTGAAAAATAGTTTTCGCATAAATTAAATGCTGATAGATTTCCAGTAACTCATAAACATGATGTAATTGAAAGAATACGAGGCTGTGCTCACAATTTATGCCGCTGACAACTGAAAGAGCAACTTCCTTGGCTCCATCCTCGTATACTTGTCGGGTGGAACAATCACAGCTAAATACTCTGTCTAAAACCGAAACACAATGCCCAGAAGTAAAGACAAGGAGGAATGGAAGGGTATATGCAAATTTGATGCAAGCACCAACATTTAAGTTCTTAAAATCCAAATAAGAGTTTATAGTTCATGCAACTTTATAGTATCACTGTAAAAAGAGTCTACAACATTCTTTTAAGACTAACAAAGAGAACAAGGTTGAACTTAAATTCAAACACAATCCCAATCTCGTGGAAAAGGTTCAGCTCTAAAACATAATTACCTAATTTAGATATTATAGCAGATAAGTTAAATTTCTGCCTTACCCTGTCGGTCATCTCACATTTCTCAAAGTTCTCACAGCCATACAGACTTAGAACAAATTTGAGGTGCACAAACCAAGAAAACTTGAATATCTCAAACTGTTTTGGAGGGATTCCTTACCAAATGTGTAAGCAGTTGGGTATAGGGACCGCTCTGGAGTTTGAAATGGATTCCTATATAGAACAGTGTTATTGTTGATGCAATCCCAATCTGATGGGTCTTTTCTGGCTTTCTCCTTCTCATTCAAAGGCCGGAGCCTGACGGACACAAAAATCTTCTCATCATGGCAATTGGGCTCTAGCATGACCTCCTCCCCAGCATCTGCCCCCATCTCTCACCTTCACACTTTATTCTTGAACTCAACTTGAAACATGATTGCAAATGACACCATCTATCCAGAACCCCATAAAGTCTCCACTAAGAAACATATATCAGCACCTTCTTTTACTTCCAATTCAATCAACACATTGCATTTCAGATGGTTTTAATAAGACAAAGGGTTTTTGGACTCACCAAACACAAGGGCCGATCACAACCTGCAACAACAGATTACTCGAGGGGTTAGCACTATACAATGATGTTCAATGTTGTCTCAATCAAACATGAAAACAGAGATGTCGGAGACAAAACATATCAAATATCACAAGCTGTAATTATATTTTCCTAGATACTCATACGACCACTTCACTTTGTATATTTCTAATGGGGGTTTTTTGGATTTTTCCAAGATGGTCCCCAATTACAGACTGTCCAAGTCTTCTTGCCATGTTACTCCAATTTCAATAAAGAATGTTAGCTAAAAACTAAATACTAAATCATAAACAAATAATTGAGAGAGAAACATTCGGTGCTAAAATTTCACACATTTTCAAGGAATGTGTGTGACCTTTCAAAGATTCTTCACGAACTCTAAAAGCATCATTTGGTAGTTCAGCAAAAAATGAAAATAATTTTCAACAGCATATTTGGGAATTGGACTCAGAACTGAAGGACCGAACTCGAAATCTAAATAACAGTAGAAGAAAAAAAATCACAAAATCAAAGCACATCCACAGAAACATTGAAAAAACAAAATCGTTTTGTTTTTCACCACTTCTCCAGATCGAATCACTACGCGTTTTCAGCAAGACCGTTTCAACAAAATTTACACATGCATTCATCAAAATCGTAACCTCACCTTACCTCTACTCCAAAAGCTCTGATCGACGAGAAAGCAAACGAGAAACTGAGGTTCAAGGAACAGAGATTGAACCAAAAATGCGAGAGTAGTGTGTGCTTGTTTCGAGACAATTACACTATTACTATTGTACCCCTCACTGTCCTCATCGCACTGCGCTGTCACGTCTCGCTCTGTGAAAATCTGTCTCGGACAATTTGGTCATTTACTTGAAAACGAAAATGGGTTGGAGCAGTGGAGGTGGTGGTTATGGCGTCTGCTTCTGCATTAGCTGCAAATTTTATAATCAGTCCTCGCAGAGAGACGTCGATAATCCGAGAGCGGGAATTACTAATTTGCCCATGGTGTATTGTGGGGCAGACATCACGAAATGAATGCTTTTGAGGGCTAGAAAAGGAAAGGAAACATGTATTCTATGCCACCGCTCCGGCATGTTTAAGGAAGATGAAAAAGACGTTGGACAAAAGTCTGACGACGTCAAATTAAAATAAGTTGGCGGGTAATATAAATATTAAATTCCAACAACTCCTTTATTCAAATATCTAAACATTTTCATAACAATCCACATTCCATTTTAAATAATAATAATAATAATAATAATTTAATAACTTTGATTCACAATCACATGGAAAGAGCTAAAAAAAAATGAAATAATCATTTTCTTTGGAAAAAAAAACTAATACTAAATGACAACATTAACACAAAATATATTCTCTATGGGTCTGCTTTTATATTTTTTTGTGAAAATTAATAATAAGTTGGTAAGGAATACAACTCAATTATTTATGAATATGAGTGTTCTAAAATGTGCAATACCAATATAGATTAAGAGACTTTGTGAATAGTTTTTTTTTAATTAGCAAAAAGTACTTATATAAATGGTTTTCAAGAAGGAAAGCGCAAGTACATACACCCGAGAAATTGAAAGAAAAATACAACGAGCATAGCAGGACTACAAAGAGTCCAATGAAGTTGAAACAAAAAAAACTGAGATAGACTCCCAAAGATTGAATATGACCTCGTTTTCGACACTATTACAATAATTTAACAGTAAAAAAACATTACCTGACAAGCTGTTAAAAACAATTACGTATGCTTTATCAGAATTTGAGTTGTTCGACTCTCTACTAATTTTTTATTCCTCGATTAAGCTTATAAAATGTGAGTTAGTCTTGTCCGGTGAACTTTTCTGGTTTCTTTGCATTAGACTTCTGAACTATTTTTTTCATTAAAGACTTTTAAACTTTTCATTAGTCTTAATATTAATTAATTAATTAATTAACAGCACCAACTTTAGTCTCACTAGTCTCTACTATGAATCTATCAATTCAGTCTAAGCTTAAAAGAATATTATAGTGAGTGAGTACAAAATATTTATTGGACTTCCTTAATGAAATGTTATGTTATCTATAAGCAAACTTTTGCCTTTCTTTACAACTGTACCATGTGGGACTTCCCACCTTTAACTCAATCCTAAACTTTATTTCTTGTAATATGAAATAGATAGGATAGGACTAGACAACAAAATTAGACTTGATAGTTGGTATTGTGCATGCATATGATTAATAGCTCAATTAAGAATATGCATAATTATGCATGGAATAAGGAAAGTAATTAAGAGTTTCATTCAATGATCTATTGATTTAGATGCACTCAATGAAAACAAAAAATGAATTCAACAAGAAGATATGTAGTTACCATTTTTTTTTCATAAATGTAAGTCATAATTAATGTGATTTTACCATGTCAGAAAAATTATAATCAACATCTTGAATGAACAGATTGTTCAATATTATTACAAAATATTGCATCTCATGATCATCTAGTTTTTGCGCACACGCATCAAAGGATCTATGAGTCACACGTCATTTCATCTCAGTTATAACTCGGAAGTTCCCTTGCATGTCAAAGCTACATTTTCCACTCTCGTCACATATTGTAAAATCCTTAGGCTCACATGATGCTTATTTCATAATAATACTTAATTTTATGGGTCTTCTAAAATTAACCAACAGACCAAACAACCATTGAGCTTCACACAGTACACTAGCCAAATTTTCACGTATTTACGTTGTTTTCAAGCTTTTTGAGGTCGTTCTAGATATATTATGGTTAGCTTTCTATTTACAACTTTCTATATCTATAGCTGCTACTTAGATTTCAATTGTTTTAATTTGCAAATTCTAATAAAAATTGCATCGTATTTTGTACTCTAGCTAGCAATTGTGTTATCTTTTGACTGCTCAATTGTTTTGTAATCAAATTGCAACAATGACATTACAACCATGTAATAACAACATTTGTCCTTATGAGTCACTAATTATATATCATCATTCATATGCTCATCAATCATGATTCATATTTACTGCTCACTATTCTTTGAAGAGTTGATTTTAATGTACTAGTTAGGACTAGGCTTTTGAATTGTTTCCCACCTAAAAGAGGACCAACTATAATTGACTTTTATTTTATATTTTTCTTCAAAAGCTGATAATGTGGGGGACTGTTTTGACCAGAAAGTAATGTTATTTAGAGAAACAAGTGAAACAGGCCATGTGATGAGATTGAGAAGGAATATATAGGATTTTATTAGGAGTAGGACCCATACATGTGTTGGACCTAAAAATCAGTAGAGAAGTTTCACAAATAAAGAAAGCAAAAATGGAACACAAAAACGGACATACATGACCATGCATGTGCCCTTTTATTATTTATTTCTCATTTTAACTCTTTTACTTATAAATTTGCTACCGACAATCACCTCTTCTAAAAAAAAATAATTTCAAGTGAAACTCTATGCTATATACTCACTGGGGTGGTGCAGTTGGTGCGCTGGGACTGCGTGAGTGTGAAGAGCTCTTGAGTTCGATCCCCACTCAACACATCTGTGAGGGAGAGGTGAAAAATCTTTAACCTTGTGACCTAACCTCGAATGAGGATTAGTCTGGGTATGGTCAAATGGCTTAAATGCCTATCGCGAAAGTGCGAGCCTGTTCAGGAACCCCATAGTTTAAAAAAAAAAAAAAAAAAAACTCTATGCTGATAAAAAATGTTTCCTTGTTTATTAAATTTGAAATATTATAGTTTGAGCCTTTAAGCCCAAGCCACCAACCAAATGCGGATTTATATTGGACACACTCATGAGCTTCTCATTCTAATTTCTAAATCTTTGATTTGGGCCTATATTTTGATACCACAGATAAAAGGCCTAATGCGTTCAAGTTTTATATGGCCCATTCAGCAACTATTTAAACAAGCAGTGGATATCAAATTACAAAGTGAGTTGTGCCAAAAAAGAACATGCAAACCTGTCAAACAAAAGAAAAAGAACAATTTTCAAGTCCCAGTTATAGTAGTCTTTAGAAGTTCTGTCTCTCGTATGAGTGTTATACCTTAAGGTTACGTTTGATTGTAGTGATATAGGATTGGATTTTGAAATCCACCATACCATCTTATCCAATGTTTGACGACAACGATGGATTTGATTTCGAAATCCATTATATGGTTTTTATCCATCATATGATGGATAAAATAATCCAAGGGCCCCCCTTGGATTACGATGGATT
>JAYMTF010006004.1:0-10813 GCA_036897485.1 Pelargonium nanum
TGTATGGGAGTGACAGTGACTTCTGCAGGTGCAGAAGTGTTCCCAAACAAGGCCTAAGCTCTTCTCGATGCTTTTTATTTGGATCGAGTTCAACTCGAATTAGAACGAGCTTACAAATTAAGGCCCGAGCACGACTTGGTTGAAAATAGTGAAACTCGAGCTGAATTTAGCTCAACTTATTGATAATTTATCATAAATAAAATTTATTAAAAATTTAAAACATATCCATATGGTAGGAAATAGAGTTCACGATTTAGATTTCAGATCAGGTTTGTTCGAATTCGAATTGATATATAATAATCTGAGTAACATTCAAAAAGAGTTCAAATCAAATAAATTTTCAAATATTTAGTGTAAAACGGGCGATATTTTTCTTATCAAATCCAATCCAACTAGATTTGTGTATTTGCACAAAAATCCGATCTGAAATTGATCAAAACGAAAATTTAAATGATTACAAATTTGAATTCAAATTACCAGTTCTATTGAAAATGCTACGATTACCACCAAGCGCGTGAGTCAACTGGTAAGGAATTGTTCCAGCTTAACATGAGGTATCGAGTTCGAGTATCAGGTAATGCAACTACGTTAAAACTCGGTCCGGAGAGCTTTGCCCCTTTTTGGTCCTACCCGGCTCGAATATGATTAGTCTGAGTGTAGTAAAGCTTAAATGTGCTGATTGCTGGCCCGCTACAGAAACCTCATGATTAAGATCGATAAATAAAAAATGCTACGATTACGACCAATGTGATGTAAAATAGTAATGAATTTTTATGGGAAACAATTCGGTTCGAACCGGTACCGGTTGAGCCCAAAAACCTTAGAGAGCCAAAACCAAAACCAAAAACCCTACGTTTCTCATTTTCGCTCCACCCAGTCAAGCTCAAGCCATGGCGACTCTGAAGGAGATCTTCGCCCGGAAGCGGGTGACGGCGACTCTAAGGCTCACCGTGCCGGCCGGCGGAGCACGCCCGGCGCCGCCGGTGGGTCCGGTGCTGGGACAGTACCGTCTGAACCTGATGGCGTTTTGCAAGGACTTCAACGCGCGCACACAGAAGTACAAACCAGACACGCCCATGGCGGTGACGATCTTCGCCTACAAGGACAACACCTTCGACTTCGAGATCAAGTCTCCGTCCGTCTCCTGGTACCTGAAGAAGGCGGCGGGGATCGAGTCCGGCAGCAGCCGCCCCGGCCACGTGGAGGCGGCGACGCTATCGGTGAAGCACATCTACGAGATCGCGAAGGTGAAGCAATCTGATCCTTATTGCCAGTACGTGCCTTTGGAATCTATTTGCAAGTCAATTATCAGCACTGCTAATAGCATGGGAATTAAGGTTGTTAAGGATTTGGATTGATTTTGAAAACAACAAAAATCTAGGTTTTTTTTTTTTTAATGTTGCAATCAGTTTGGGGATTGTGATGATTTGAGTGTCAAACACTCTCAAATTGAGTGATTAAATAAATCTAGATTGACAATTAGTTATGTTATTTTTTCTTGTTTTGCTTTGAATTGAGTTTGTTTCTATATTTCATTGCATTGTTTGTGATTGATCTAGGTTTTTTTCTTTCTAAAATGACAATCAATTTGGGGATTGTGATGATTTGAGTGTCTGGCACTCTCAAATTGAGACATTAAATAAATCTAGATTGACAATTAGTTATGTTATTTTTTCTTGTTTTGTTTTGAATTGAGTTTGCTTCTATATTTCATTGCATTGTTTGTGATTGATCTTGCTGGTGTGAATCATGAAAGTTTGCGACAAAGTTAATGTATTCTGGCTAGACAACATTATATGTACTCGTACTTCTATTTGCAGATAAATTTTTGTTTGTAAATTTATATTATGATGGATGAAGAGGAACCCCCTTTATTTTAGAGGATAGTTGAATTGAATCTGTCTTGACTGAGTTCTTGCATTTCCACTGTTTCTGTAATGGTATCATTAATGCTGAAATGTGTGTTAAATTTGGGTTAGTTGCTAATTGGTAAATTCATGTAATTTGACGTAGAAACTGAGGTTATAGTTTCTTGGGTCTTATTGCTTTTCTCATGGATGATACTGGGTTAGCATGAAGACATTGTTTTCTTTCTTCATAAGCACTCTGGACCTTTGCCGAAACTTATTCACCTAAAGGTTAGTAGCAGTAACGCCAATGCTCATAGTTGTCTCTGTTAAACACTTAATTCGGGTTAGAACTATAGAACATAGGGAAATTATGGAGAAAGTCCAGTTTCAACTAACCTATCCTTAATGTTTAGAAAATTGGGAAAATGGATACTTAATTTGGGTCTCTATGTTTTAAAGAAAATTTGCCCCAAAATGAGAGTCCACTTTCCTTTTTTGGTTAGTTAGTTAAGCATGAATTACCAACAATATTCTTAAGATAAGTTTTGTCTGATTCGCTTGAGTTTGTTAGAACAATAGCACATGGAATAGAGGGTAGAAAGTTCAACTCTAACTGACTTATCCTTAATTTTCACAAAAATGGGAAATTGAACCCTCATTTGGGACGGACGGGAGTATATTGTAAATGGCCAGTGTTTAAAGCAAATTTTGGTTAGTATACTGGATCGAGCACAGTGCTATCTTTCAACTTGAAAAGCTTGGTTGCGGAAATCGTGTAGAATGAAGTTGCAGTGTTTGTGATATTGCTAGAGACTGAGAGGTAGTTGTATTTGGCTTTGACGATGAACAGACTTGTGTTGTGAGGGTAATTTGTAACTTCTTGCTTGCCCAGGTTGTTTTAGAAACTGTATAGTTCTTGGATATAGTAAAACCTCAGGCTTCATTGCTGCGTTTAGTGTTTTAGACTCCGAACATACATTTACTCTGTAACATCCTCATTTCTCACCCAAGGGATTGTTTATTGACTGTTAAGATTAGGGATTCTGATCAATTTCTCTGTTTGTTTCATATGATCTGTTTCTTGGGTTTGTGGATAGGACCATTATGCATCTTTTCCATCTAATTTCAAATGCAAAAAGAAGCCAAACTACATGCAAGCTCACACCAATATGCAATCCTCAAATTTGAAGCACACCTTGAACTTGTGCCAAGAGTTTGGCAGTTGGTGGAAGCAACTATGATGTGGACATGCTTCTCATCTTTTTGGATAAAAGGGTGTTGTATGTAGATGGTGCCTATCCAGTTTTCAACCACAAGCTTTACCTTTTTGAACATTTAATGAGAAGATGGTTCCAATCTAATTTTCCATGGAAATCTCACAGAGATGGTCATTGGATGAGCTTGAATGGTTGAGTTTTATTTTGTTTCTCCCCTTAAAAGCAAGATCTTTGTATATGATTTTCTGGTGCGATAACAATGGATGTAAATATGAGAGAAGTTTTCTTTGGATTTAAGTAAATAAGGAGTCGACATTACATTAAATTTCACCGTGCTCATTTCAATGAATTTGTTGGAATGAAGCAATATGTTGAATCCAAAAAAATTAATGAAATGTTTCTACTAGAGACTTGGCTCAAGTTCAAAAACTTATGGGCTTAGTGTCAAAAGTTAAACAAACTTACTTAGATTACCATGTGTGTCCAGCTTAATGATAACAAATTTTAACCATCTATTTGATATCTATATTCAAACTAATATACTACCTCCGTTTCAAATTAAATGTCATTCTATAGAGCAATTTTTTTTTCAAAATAAATGTCACTTTCCATTTTTAGCAAACATTTACAAATGACTTTCTCATAATGCCCTTTATCATGATGACTTCCACATGAAAGTTGAAAAGATTTTAACATTAAAGTTGAATAAATATATTAGTAGTAGACTACTGATGATGAGTTTTATGTATTTAGTTAAAGGTAAAAGGGTCATTTAGCAACTTTCCTTAATATTTGTGAAAAACTCTAGAACGACATTTAATTTGAAACGGAGAAAGTATTATTCTTTCAATATTGTGTGTACATACAAGCATAGAGATATCGGCGGCTACACGATATGCTCAACTTAAAATTGTTGTGGCAATACAATGACTATTGACTTTGTCGACGATATGTATAATAATCGTGTTGGCATTTCGTATAATCATATTAAACAACTCTGAACGAGTATAGTACTAGTTAAGAACGCGTCATTTTAATTCGCTTAATTGAGTCTCAGCCATTGATATGGACCTAGATTTCAATTTAACCAAAACATTACCCGAACCTCACACTTATACAGAACAGTTAAGTATCGCTGAGGTGGCATGAAAATTCTGACATGGCACATGCCACGTGGCCTCAAAAAAAAAATCCAGGTCAAATTTGTAATCTCACTCAAAATAACAATTTATTATTTTGCGAAGCTGCCATCAGAACATAAAGTACCCAATATTGCAATTTCACCTACAAACTCATTTGGCTGAGCCTCGCGCCGCTCCATCGCCGCCGCTGTAGCTTCGGCCCACACCAGAACGAAGCTTCTCACTCTCATGGCCTTCACGACCTCTCTTCGTTTAGGTGAGCAACGAACTATAAACCCTCTATTTTAACCTATTTTGAAGACACACATAGCTTTTTATTGATGCAATTTTATTGTATTGAACTGTGAAAGATTGCAACTTTTTCATTTTGTATGTTAGTGGGTTTTTAATGTTGTTTCTGTGATGAATTTCATTTGTTGTGGATAGAGCTGACAATTCGTGCTAACGTGTCGTGTCGTGTTAGAGTTTAAATATGTGTTGTAGGAGTCGACACAGACACTACATATTTAATAATGGTATGAGAAAATGTAACACTGACTGTACACATTTGATAATCGTGTTGACGTGTCGTGTTTCTTTGGACGCAATGGCTTTGTAATTAGACATAAGAGACTGAGAAGAGCTTAACAAGTGATTGACCAATACTGTGATTTAGTAATGTTGACATACTAATATTGTGTCGTGCGTGTTAGACACAAGCATGACACGTGTTAGGTCCAAACACGCTTAAATTGTGTCTAGTCACATGTTGCGTCCCAAATTGCTAGCTCTAGTTAGGGACAATTTGTATTTATGCTATTTGTTCATACTTAAGTTTAGAAGTTTAGTTGTTGGGTTTGTATGGGAATTTTTTTTTTCAAGCCAATTGAATTTTAGAGTGAATTTATGGTGAGATTGTGAATATTCTGGAAAAATGATGAAGTTTCTGTTGAGACTATAATTTTCTGGCGATTTGATCATGAAGAAAATTGTGGCCAATATGTAATGTTTATTTTGGTTAAAATTACAGCTCAGCCCCCTATAAATGCCGTCATTAGTATTGTTTTTCTTTACCATGTCAGAAAATATGGTGCCATGTCAACAAATGGTAGGTACTCAGTTGGGTATGACATAGAATTTGGGTACTCAATTGGATAATTTATCAAAGTTTGGGTGCCAATTTGGATAAAAATCCTTAATTTTATATTTCCGCGTTATTGTTTAGGCACAAGAGAGTGGTATTTTGAAGGTTATTTGGGTTCCTCCATTATATGGTGATGCAGTTGGTTGCATATGCGAAGATGAAACATTTTTATTTTTTGTAATGGGAAGAGATTGCAATTAATTCTCAATGTCCAACTCGTGCATTGTGTTTGTCCAATTTACCATCTTTCGCTTGCCTTTCGCGTATCGATTATGTAATGTCTTCGAGCATTTTTATCTATCAAAAATTGTTATTCTGTGTTTGTTGTCTCTCTCTTGATGTGCAGCCTGTTCAGTGGAGACCCTCTTCTCTGTCTTGATTCAGAGATACTGTGATGGATATTTGATGGTGTTTAATTGATACCTTCACTAGAGATTGGGTACATAAACTTTTTTTTTTCTTCACATTTTTGTCCATGTCGGCTCTTTGACTTGTCACATTATCGCTTTGATTTGCCACACCGGCAATTAACATAGTTGAAGGAAGCCACTTCGTCGCGTTATTTCAAAGTTCAACCTCCAATTTGACTTAAATTCCTTGGCAAACAAACCAACCTTCCCATGCCCAAACTCTCCAGTCTCTCGAATCTCCCCATCTTCTCCCCCGCAACCACTAGAACAAGCTTTCGGACATATCTTCGTAGCTTGCATTCAAAACCCATCTCGTCATCGTCATTACCATCACCGTCATCACCAGTCCCAACCCATGACCACATTGCCCACCTTATTCTTGACCAGAAATCAGCAACCCAAGCTCTCGAAACCTTCAGATGGGCCATCAAGCTCCCCAATTTCACCCATTCTCAGTCCACCTATCGAGCTTTGATCCACAAGTTATGCACTTTCCGCCACTTTGACACTGTCCACAACCTGCTCAACGAAATGCCCAGCTCAATTGGTTCGCCTCCAGATGATGATATTTTCATCACCCTCGTACGTGGTCTTGGCCGGGCACGCATGATACGGGAGGTGATTCAAGTGGTTGATTTGGTTTTGAAATTTGAAAAGATCCCGTCTTTGAAGGTATTCAATTCAATACTAGATGTTCTTGTCAAGGAAGATATTGATTTGGCTAGGAAGTTCTACAGGACTAAGATGATCGGAAAGGGTTTTCGTGGTGACGATTACACTTTTGGAATCTTGATGAAGGGGCTTTGCTTGACGAATAGAATTGAAGATGGTTTTAAGCTTTTGGAAGTGATGAAGTCGGGAGGAATTGTTCCAAATACTGTGATCTACAATACATTGATTCACGGGCTGTGCAAAAATGGGAAGGTGGGGAGGGCAAGGAGGTTAATACATGAAATGGAGAGACCAAATGATGTCACATTCAATATTTTGATATCTGCATACTGTAATAAAGAGAAATTAACTGATGCACTCGTGTTGCTGGAGAAGAGCTTCACTCTAGGGGTTTTACCCGATATGGTCACTGTAACTAAGATTGTGCAAATTCTCTGTGATAAAGGTCGCGCAAATGAGGCTCTTGAAATCTTGGAAAGAGTCGAGAGTAAGGGAGGTTCACTGGATGTTGTGGCGTACAACACTCTTATTAAGGGCTATTGTAAGTTGGGGAAGCCTAAAGTCGGGCGTCGATTTGTCAAGGAGATGGAGAGAAAGGGCTGTCTTCCAAATGTCGACACATTCAATATATTAATTTCGGGTTTATGTGAAATCGGGATGTTGGATTTTGCTCTTGAACTCTTTGATGACATGAAAACAGATGGGATCAGCCGGAATTTCGTTACGTATGATACATTAATAAGAGGTTTGTGCTCGGGAGGAAGAATGGAAGACGGATATAAGATATTAGAACTATTGGAAGAAACGAAAGAGGGTTCTAAGGGTTGCATTAGTCCTTACAATAGTATATTACACGGCCTGTACAAGAAAAATTGTGTGGACGAAGCTCTTGAGTTTCTAACCAAGATGATGAACTTATTTCCTAGAACTGTTGATAGGAGCTTGAGTATATTGGGTTACTGCAAGGAAGGCGTTATGAAAGATGCGAAAAGGGTTTATGATCAAATGATTGGAGAAGGTGGGAATCCTAGTGCACTTGTTTATGACGGTCTAATTCATGGATTTTGCCGAGAAGGGTCTCTCCAGGAAGCATTTGAGATGATGAATACGATGATTGATTGGGGATATTTTCCTGTTGCGTCCACCTTCAATGCTCTAATTAGTGGATTTTGTGAGCTAGGGCAAGTTGAGAGGGCTTTGGACCTCGTGGAGGATATGGTTGAGAGAGGCTGCGTACTCAATGCCGGAAGTTATAATCCTTTGATCGATGTACTTTTCAGGAAAGGTGATTTTGAAAAGGCTCTAATGCTATTCCATCTAATGGTAGAAGAAGGTATCATTCCCGATCACCAGACGTGGAACTCATTGCTTCTTTCGTTGAGTCCGAAAACAGATTGGTTCGAAATTGATGATGATGTTGAGCTGTCGAGATTCTTGAAAGAGTAGCTAAATGCTTGAACATGCTGTTTCTTCGAGTAGGTATGCCTGATTTGAGACCGAAAGATGGTGAAACTGAAGCGATCAAGAACGGAGCAAAACAAGGCAAGACGGGGTTCGGTAAGATTCTTTGCTTCAATACTAAATTTATCAAGATTTCATGTTAATATCCAATGCTTGCAAAAGTTTCATCCATTATAGAGTTATTTTCTACTTGTTGAAGAAGCATCATTGGATGTTCTTGGAGGGGATTAAGTAATGGTTCATTATTTGCATTTCTGGAAAGATTAGACAAACTATTGAACTGTGTTTAAAATGCTTGTTCTTGTCTTCAATACATCATTTAATTGATGGTAAATTTGGGTGATACTACACTTCCATTATTTTTACTGTTATAGGCAAAAATAGTCATTAACTTACTCCGTCCGTCTCAAAATGAGCGACCTCTTTCTTTTTTAGGAAGTTAGTCACGCATAAATTAACAATAATACCCTATAGCAAGTTAGTATTCTTTCAGTTTGTTACAACAAAGGACCACAAGAATACAATAGGAAATGTACAACATTCGCTAACTTCTTAATTTTGTGTCAAAAATGAAATCAAGACTCGTTTAGGACGGAGAGAGTATAATCCATCTGTTTCAAAATAATCATTTTGTTCTTATTAACTTTCTGTCATTAACCTTTATGCAGGGGGTGAAGCACCAGATCCCATGTCTCGGATTGTGCTGAAACTTGGTCGGCCCAACTGAAATGGGCCAACAAACAAGGCCACTTAGCTTTGCCGAGTGTCTTTGCGTAATGAGGTAATTTGGAGGGCGTTTTGGTCATTTTCATACTTTCATAATATTACATATAATCTTTCGTTTTTTATCAGAGTTAGGAGTTTGAAGTAGAAAGCATATGAAGTTGTTGCGCAACTTATACGTCTTTTAGCTTATATTTTGAAACCTGTATCGTTGAAGAACTAAGTTCTCTTAACTGTTCTTCGGCCGTCATTTACCGATTCAAGTTGCATCAAACCAACTTGACATCACTTGAAAATCCTAATTCACATGTCAATATGTTAGTTGGATTCTTCTGAGAAGAAACAATAGATTAGGTTATTGACTAGATGTAACTTTGTTATAGATTTAAGAATGTTAAGAATAAATATCTATGTCACTATCATGCATGTTTTATATTTGAGAATAGATGTTGATAATTATAGGTTTGTCTTTTATATAATAATTCAATTGAACCTGAATTTATGTATGTAAATACATTGTTAGATGATGCATGAGAACAAAATCATCTTAAACTTTACCTTGTAAAGTAGAGCTTTCATTTGAACCTTGAATGTAGACTCTTCAATTTATGGGCCACCAAAATTGAAAGTCTTTGTAAATGCAATTGACAAGAACCAAAGTTTTGATGTCATATGAATGTGACATATTAAATAATTATCAACTTAAGTGCAAGTTGATGGTAGAAATAATTTAGATTTAGATTTAGATTTAGATTTAGGTTGGTAGGAGTGAGAAATTCAGTATCCTTATTGATGCGTTTTTTTAACTCGGGTTAAATTTGGCATGATTAGGTGGTCAACTTGTCTATATATTAGGGTAAAGATGTTGAGATTTTGTGGTTAAACTTGGGTTCTTGAGTTTTTGTTCAGAGTTTTGAGAGGAGAATTGTGAGTTTTGAAATACAATGTGCTCATTATTCGGTAAAATCCTAAGCCACGTGTCTTGAAATGCACCTCGGATGTGAGAATGAGTTTATGTAATTCTACTGGGCATAACTGAGTTTAGAGAGAATTCCTAAGAGTGTGTGAGTGTTAATGGATCAAATTGGAGTCTTCTCTCTCTCTTTTAAGAGAAGGCATTTATACTTGCAAACTAAAAGAGGCGACGTGGTGTCATGTGGAGATGTCATGCTCTTGGTGAGCTTGTACGTGGCTTGCTTCTCAGGCTTTCGTTTTCTAGGCGCTCAATTAAGCATAGTAGAGAGCGTCTTGAGTTTCTAAAAGCATTTACCATCTTGATGTAAGGCCCTAGCAGCTTGGTGTGGAAGAGTGTATGCAAGCTCTTTGAACGATTAGCACCATTACGAACGGAGTGTCATCCTTAATACGAAAAGGTGAGACTCTCAGAATGAGGATCTCCTTCCAAATGCGTGAGGCTCAACAGTACGTGTAGGCACGCAAGCGAGATGGACATAGGGCGTGCAAAATGGTGCAACCTGGCGTTGGAGCACCGCGTATGGGCAAAATGAGTAAGATGCAAGGGCAGTGCGATCATGCAAAGCCTAACCTACTTAAGGTGAACTATCGCAATGCGGTGCTAGAGCCTGCCTCAAAGTCCTTGAGACGAGTTTGCTCGAACCTACTTCAAGATCCCTTATTCGTTATGAGTTTCACGATCTCTCTTATAGTTGAACCAACTCTATTGAAACCATCTTCACGACTTGACCTTCAAATTCACATGTTATATAAGTCTAAGTATGTAATAATTAAAGTGATTATAAATAAGAAATAGTGTAAGATTGAAGTGTTTGAAATTAATTTTGTGTACGGAATTGGCGCGTAGGAAATCGGAACACGCGAGAGTAGAGCAAATTGAACAAAAGTGATCGACATCACATAGGTTCGTGACATTCACGTGTTACACGATGTTGTCAGTGGTGGAACCAAAAGGCCAATGATAACCACAATAATGAGTAATTATATGTGTGGCGACAAATTTTAATTATTTATAGGAATAATTAAATAATAATAAAAAACAAGTTTATTTGATGTGCCATATAATTCATCACATGAATCATGATATATTTATGTGATTAAGTGCAAGTGGAACTTATCCGAATTCCCGTGCACTCAGAATTTGATATGAAATGTTATGTGTTTAAGTGATACTCCCTCCGTCCCAAAATGAGTGTCTTGTTTTTATTTTTTGCAAAAATTAAGGATTACCAGATAATTT
>JAYMTF010006005.1:0-10812 GCA_036897485.1 Pelargonium nanum
TGAGTTGTAATGTTGGTCCAATTTTCACTCCGACTCATTTTTGGGGTCCTAAAAGTAGGGGTGTCAGCAGACGGGTCACCCGCAATCCGCCAATTCATGGTGGGCCAAAGCCCAAACTGTAAAAATGAAGATAAAACCCAAATAACTAGTCCATTTTTTTTTGTATTTCCTGATGTATTTATGAATTAATGATGCTGGAAATACAATGAGTATATGTGTCATCCAAAACTAACATATTATGAGCTTAAGGTGTTTACTTCTCCATAGATCTCAGGTTCGAGCCTCGATACGCTTGCTTATAATAAAAAAAACTTACCTATTATGAGTGAAAAAATCATTAGTCTTGGATCACCCATTTGTGGGATTGAATGAAAAATATATATTTATACTTAGGGTTTAAGTAGGATGTCCGGGTAACGGGTTGGCCCGCGAAGCATTTTGTTGGAACCGTGGACCACCCATTTGTGTGTGCGGGTGGGGGCGGGTTGGACCGTTCCAGTGAGCGGGTCAGTGCGGGTGGATTTATTCCGGAGCGGATCACGGGTGGGTTTGAACGGGTCACGGGTTGAAGGATTTTTTTGTCACCACTACCTAAAACGCGTACGGAGTAATGACATTTATATTTTAAAGATTATGGAGCTAAAGAATAGTTGTTATATTTGTTGTGTGAGTTGTAATTTTGGTCTAATTTTCACTTCGCGACCTATTTTTAGGGTCCTAAAATGCGTACGGAGTAATGAGTTTTATTTTTGTCATATTATTCACTAAACTAAAAATAAAACAACACAAAAACAACACACAATTCATATTACAATTTTCATTAACAAAATAAATTCAATTTCATAATTATATAAACTAAATTTCGTTTTTATTTATTAATTAATTATATTAATTTAAAAAAAATACCCGATCGGAAAATTATGCCGGCGCCGGAAAATGGCATTTGTGTATGGGCTTAACGCCAAACAGTGTGGTGTTAAGGGCTTAACGCCACACTGTTAGGCGTTAAGGCCATACACTTCAAATCACAAGGGCCATTTTATTTAATTAATCAAGTGGAGGGCATTTTTTGGGTTATTTGTTCCATTTAGGCCACTTCCCATAAAAGCCCTAGGTCTTTGTATCAAAGACAAATGTTTGCTTAATATTCCATTATGTAACACTAACAGTTGAAGTGAAGTGAAGTGAAGTGCTGTATGAGGTTATGGATCATTTTCATATTTTCATGTGCTTAGGATTCCATTATGTGAAACCAAGACACTAGCAGGTTGAGTTGACAATTCGTGTGTGCGTTTCATGCTGAAGGTTGTTTGTGTGTTGTATGACCCAACATGTACAAGACACGTGTTGCGTGGCCCAACACAAAATACAAACACGAGACGTGATAACTAAATGGATCGTATCAACTCTTAATATTGCATGGCCCAACACAAAATACAAACACGAGCGTGATAACTAAATGGGTCGTATCAACTCTTAATATTGCATGGCCCAACACAAAATACAAACACGAGACGTGATAACTAAATGGGTCGTATCAACTCTAAATATTGCATTAAAAAAGGTGAAATTAAAAAATGCGTTTGCCGGGAGTCGAACCCGGGTCTATTGCTTGGAAGGCAATTATCCTAACCGTTGGACTACAAACGCTATTGTTGTACATGTAGTCAGTTGAAATTATAATCATTTTCTGAGAAGCAGATGGGCAACGCAAATCCTGGGTCCGGTCGAAACTCCAAACCTTAAACCCTCTGAAAACCTCGAATTCATTATTCAAGCAGTCGAGCAAATTAATTAATCTCTAAATGAAGAAAATGATTCTTTGACTCAATTCGGCAATCCAGTAACCATGTTCGCATCCAGAAACCTCCAAAGACGTTGCTTGCGATCCATCTCTTCTCTACTTCAATCCAATCTCTCCAAGTACGAAAATTGTGTGCCGAACTCGTAATTTACGAGCTCCCAATTTGTTTCTTTCCCACATTTTTTTTTCCGGGAAGCCAAACAGAGACTTGGGCTGCAATTTATTTTCATTTTCTTGGTGAAATTTAACTTATATGGTTATCAATCGTAGGAATATTAGGTTTCTGCCAGATGGGTCTTCCGGGATTGTCTCAAGCAAGCCTGGCGGTGGTGATTGTCTATCCTTTCCGTCGATTCCACCGGCGAGGGGCTTCAGCGGGCGGCCGCGGCCGCGTCCAAGGTCGAACTCGAGAGTGACGAGTTTGCGGAGCAAGGTGGAGATTCGGATGCAGAGAGAGTCTGGTAAAGCCGTTAGGGAGATTCGGAGAGCAAAGAGGTTGAAGAGGAAGTTGATGAGTGATGAGGAGAAGCTCATTGACAGTATCAGAAAAGTATGTTTTTTTAAAATTAAAAAAAAAAATTCTCTTATTTATTGAAATTTTTGAACTGAATGCTGATCACTGAGACTTTTTCAATAAGTTTAGGTTTCTGTACAGTAGTGAATTGTGTGATATGTGAATTAGCTCAGTAGTTTCTAGATTGCCTCGAAAATGATTTATATTTGTATCTCTGGTTCTATGATGAGGTTTACTTTTCTTACAAGGTCTGAAATGACAAATTGTTTAGTGCATCTTGTGTGTGAGTGAGGAGAGCGCTTTGCGTTCGATTAGTCTGGGATGAGCTTTAATTGTGACTTACTCTTGAATGAAAATTAGTCTGGTGTAGTAAAACGGCTTAAAAGTGCCAACTGTGAGTTTGCGGGCCCGCTCAAGAACCTCATGGTTTAGATCGGAAAAAAAAACTGTCCACAAATTAGCTTCCAATATTTTTGTTGTTAAGCGGAGTCTTGTCCAGAGAGGGCTGCTCCTCATTTTTTCATTCAAATTTGAATCTTTTGCTGTCTAGACTGAGTTGTTTCCGGTTGTTAGAGAGTAGAAACATAGTCTTACTCTAGCTAGCATTCTTCTGTTTCTCAATTCTTATGTCTTAATGTAGGCTAAGAAGAAAGTGGCATTGCTCCTTCAGAAGCTAAAAAAATTTAAACTACCTGAGTTACCACCACCTCTGCATGATCCTGAGCTATTTACTCCTGAACAGCTTCAGGCATACAAGAAAATTGGCTACAAAAACAGCAATTATTTACCTGTTGGTGTTCGTGGAGTCTTTGGAGGAGTTATCCAAAATTTGCATTTACACTGGAAGTTTCACGAAACTGTACAAGTTTGTTGTGAGCACTACCCCAAAGAGAAAATCAATGAAATGGCTACCATGCTTGCGAGACTAAGTGGTGGTATTGTCATTAACATACATAATGTGAATACAATTATAATGTTTCGAGGTAGAAACTATCGCCAACCAAAAGTTTTGATTCCTGTCAACACCCTCACAAAGAGAAAGGTGAGTATATGGTTTATTATTTTGCACTATAAGCAATTACTTCTTTGTGTGGATCAGCCAAAGCATGATTGTGTTCTTAATTACATATAACAGTAACCAACATGTAGCCAGAAGGCATTATCATTTTGCAATTGCTAAACAATAGGTTAGAGTGTAGTGCATTATCTTATTTTTCCCTGGGATAAAATGTATGAACACCCTCGTCTTCATATTCAGGCATTATTCAAGGCAAGGTATGAACAAGCTCTTGAGTCTCAGAGGCTTAACATAAAGAAGTATGAGCAGAAGCTTCGACAACTGGGTGTAAACCCTGAGGATCCAGTTGCCATGGCTAGCGTTCAGAAGGTAGCTTCTACATTCTTCAATGCAATTGACAAAAAAGAAGGAAGCCCTTATGTCTACCAAGGGGATAAAAAGTTGGTACCCGAGCAGTGTTCTAATCTGGAGCAGTTGGAACCTGTTGATGATAGTGACCAGGAAGAGCTAGACAGTTTCATAGCTGAGATAGAGGATGCAGCAGATAAAGAATGGGCTCGAGAAGAAGCAGCAGAGGCAGAAGAAGCTCGCAGATTTAAGTATATGAGGAAAGAAGATTTCGATGCAAGGTCCAGAAGATTTGAAAGACATGGTTATGATTCCTTTGACAGTGAGAGTGGAGGGAAAAGGGGTTTGGAAAATTCCCGAGGCAAGCAGAGGACTAATTGTATAGATGACGCCGACACCATTCTTGAGGAAGATGATGAAAAGTATTCAAATGATTTCCCTGATGTGAGTGATCATGAGAGTGATGTTGATGGTTCTGATGAAGCTAGTAATGAGTTCAAACTGTTGAAAACAGTTAGGGGGAGGCAGGATATGATTGGCAGGGTTAATAGTAAACAAAGATTTAGGAGGATACCTGAAGCTAATTTTAGGAAAGATATTGCTGAAGGGTATTCTGAGTCAGAAAATATGTTTAGTGATCTCGACAGTGCAATGTTTGAATCAGATGTTGAAGAAGAACGTGACTCAAAAGGCTCAAGAACAAAAATTGCTAATTACATAAGCGGCAGTTGTGAAGAAGATGAAGATATCCATCACATGAAAATAAAACAGGTGATTGATACTGATGATTCTGAAGCGGAAGTTGAATTCAATGTATCTGGGGTTAGAAATGGGAAACAGGAAAATATTGGCAGAGCCAATGGAAATAAAAATTTCAAGAGAAATCCTGAAGCTAATTTTTGGGGAAAGATGGCAGAGGAAGATTCTGAACTAGAAGACATATCTAGTGGTTCAGAAATTGCAAACGAGGAATGGGACAATGAGGATAATCCAGAAGCTAAGAGGTTTTACTTGAGCAGTGGAGAAGAAGATTGTCGCCTTAAGAAATATGAGAAAAGTGATTTCACCCAGAAAAAGAAAACACGTAAACAGATGGATGAGGCTTGGGACAGTGATTAACTTATTTTTGCTGCATCCTCTTTAGAATTAGATTATATCCAACGGCGATTGGAAAAACACCCGCCTATATGACTAAGGTCTAATTGATGCAATTTTCTGATGGTTAATCTTATTATTCAATTGGAGGAATGTTATGTTCACTCAGCTGCATAAGAAATCAATATGAGAATTGCATTGTGTGCTGATATTATTTCGGGGGGCCAAAATAATATAGAAGAGCAGCAGGTAAAAAACTAGCTCTCAGCCTATATCTGCAAGAATAATCTGATGTTGGTCTGTTAAAGTTTGAGAAGCTAGTGCAGAGACATGGTTTTCTAGGCAAGATTTGTTGGAATCAAGGTTTTACCAGGGTTTCAGTACCAGATTCCATTGAAGAACTGGACCTGCTTTGTTGTCAAAAAGAGTAGCTGTAGATGAACTGGAATTCTTATTCCTTTCTGCTATGTCTCAAAACATTTCTGTGTTCATTAATGATTATAAATTATTCTGATAATTTTGCTCATAATCTGGTCTTGGATCTTAATATCAGGTTGGTTTGAGTGAATCAAATTGTTGGTAAATATTGGTTGAAAGGTACACCAAGTTATCAAGCAAAGTTTACAAAATTATAAGTCAAAACATTAAAAAAAGAAGTTATCATGTATAACGTGACTGCTTCAACATGCAGAATAATCAAACAGACTGACTTTTGAAACTGCCACTTGTATACTTGGATCCATGAAGAAGACAAGAACAAGAACATCATGGATGCTTCCATTACATTCCTTAATTCTTGATGATTAAAATGAAACCAATATGATTGGTCAACAGGTTGATGTTTGAGGACTTTTCTGTTGTCTCAATCTGATACAAAATTCTTGACTGGCTCTCCTTCAGCAAGTCAGTTTTGCACACTTGGACGGTCGACCATTCAAGACTCTCAACACGTTTGCACCAATAATCTCTTTAATTACTTGTTAAATACAATTTGAAGCATTTATCTGGTAAACTACACTACCTGCACTTTTCATTATATAACTCATGGAGAAAGGGACTGATTTGATTTCATTTTTTATATTCAAATATCTAAATAGATTATATTGGCAAAGACTTTCTTGTCATCTTAAACTATTTCTAAAATAAGGGTAGATTCTTTGAGCTCAGCATGAATGTTCTTACTTATGAAATGATCCTTATAGTGCTACTTGACTGGTTTATCAAGATTTCTTGCACAATATAAGTTCAGAAGTTGTTGGAGAATATACAGCAGAGCTTTCTTTACAGGATATGAAGTTGAGTTCAAGAATTGTCCAGAGAGTTCAACTACCAAATACCTATAAAAGTAACCAACTTTGATTATGTAGGCCTAACAGTACAGATGAGATTTTGATGATAGTGGTGTAGAAAAAATGGTAAAACTCTTGGCCTTATATCAGTTATATGGATCACCAGCAAAATTTGTTTGCACACTAAAAATCAAATCTAACCACTGAAACAGGGCACAAGTTGGCCAAGCATTTGAGAAATGTTCAGTTGAAGATTCAAGCCAGAGTGAATTGAACCCTTGTGAGAATTGGTCATAAACTACACTTAAGTTGACTCATCATTACTAGTCTTCAATGAGACTAAGATTAACTTTCTTGGAAGTAGCTTTTGGTGACTGGGGCACACATGATATAAGAAAGTTTCCTCACAAAGCATTGACTTATCTAGCACCACTAAGAGCACCACCACCAGATAACATCCCATAAACAAGGAAAAATGCAAACCAGACAATTGATAAGATAAAAGGACTAATGGGAATCTATATTTTTATAACCAGAGGTGGGTAGTGGGGCACTAGGAAAAGTAGTAGCACACACCAGGAGGCACTTTCTCCTTGAGCCACAAAACTCTCAGCATACATGTACAACAGACAGTAAATTCCAAGAAATATTTTGACAAAATCATATGGACCTGATATTTGCTTCCACAATATATGCAACCTAAAATCTAGGCTTTAGCAGGGATGATACCAACTAATGTCATCTATATGTGTTTGTCTAGTTCCATTACGGGGGCTTGCACCCGAGAGCTAATAATTGAACAAAAACACGAGATAAAGCAATTTTAAGTTCAAGATCTAAACGATATGTAAAAAAGAATCAATCAGCGCTATGATTAATGGAAGATTCATATGCAATCAGATGTACAGACGGAGAGGTATTAGACAGCGGGGGATCGTAAGAAGAACACATGAATAAATTAGTCCCCAAAAAACAAAAAACAAAACTCCCATTGGAAAACCAAGGGAAATGTCATCTACCCTAGTGTTGTTTGGGGATTATGCCATACTGACAAGTACTATGAATCCTGCATGGAAAATTGATATGCCCTGTCGCTGGAAGAAACCTAACGCCGAATATACAGAGTTTCCCCTCAAATCCAAGAATCTATCAAGTCTCCCCAACATCTCTCTAAAGATTGGCCTACATTTCGTTGGATATATGGTATGGTTGTATAAATGTGAACACCATCAACTGTCCAATAAAAAGACCATGTAGGTGAAACGCGCAATCTGCATCTCCAACCTCTATAAAGGCTCTTCATATATCATAAGACTCAGCTACTCTCTCGTATGCAATTACCAGGCAACAGATACTTGTACTTCTCAGCATTCTCCAGCAAATATGCAGGAAGATGAACTGCTGAATATGATCGAGGAATAGGTCCCAATTTGCCAATAATCTCCTTGAAAGTATACTCCTCAGGAATCATGTCAAATAGGTCAGCCCCTTTGCATATGACATCTTGAATTCTGTCGGGGTTGAGATAATGAGAAAATCTCACTCTGTCGTAATGGCTGTAGGCTTTCATCTTAAATATGAACTCACTGATACGACGGAAGCAGAAGCTACAATGCCACCCAGAATCTGACAGTATCACATCGGCCTGACGATAGTGTGCATATCTAGTCTTACCCTTCTGGTACCTGTGCAGTGAAGCTCTCCAGCTCTTGCTATCCACCAAAAACTCAAATGAGTACAGGTAGTTCTTGAGCCGCAGATGAAGGACAGGTGGCGTGTCATCACACCACCTCAAGAGATTGATCGTATGGGCACTTGGAATCTCATCAACATCTGACATTATCAACAAATCATCATCTTCTATGCCTGCGATTCTAAGAAGCTGGTCCAGTGCTACTCTCTGATATGCTTCTTCAACAAATGGATTTTCACCTTTCTTAAATCTACCCCCAATTGTCCCATAAGTGAGCCGAGGGTCGACAAATTTAAACCTGTCCCGATTGCCAGCAAAAAGCAATGGTTTTGGCAAGCCAGTAAATGTTGAATTGGATTCCAGGAGTACAAACTGCGTCACATAAGGATACAGCTCCTTCCACCGGACTGTGAGAATATCCAACTCATTGTTGAACAGCACAGCATCATATACACGTCTGGGAGATTCCCGGATTCCCCACCCATGAAGTTTGCAAAGAGTCTCCATTGACACATTTTCATGATAATAATGTGGGATTTCACGGAAGGGCTTTGGAGGAGATTCCCAAAGTGGTCTTAGAAAATAGGTAATCTTCTGGCCATGGACATAGACGCCAAAAATAAAAACTGGCACAGCCACGAACAAAAACAAAAAAGTCTTCATGTCGAAACCCCGAACTATGCACCTGAGCCTAGACATGGCTGCCGCTGCATTGCTTCCGTGCTGAAATTAAAAAAAATGAAAACTTTAGGACACAAGATTCCATATATGATAAAACTGACCAAACCCATCTCAATTTCATATTCACCCAGCTTATATTCAAAACTACTGTGCATAATGTAAAAGATAAAGATAAATAAACAAAACCAATTCCAAAGATTAATGAAAACCAGAGTTTACTTGGGTGAGTAAGAAAAAAGAATAGAGAATATTCGAATCCAGCAAAGCCATTATTTTTTCCTATATTGGTGATGCAAATTGCAATTGACTTCACAAGTGCATTTTCTTGACAAAATCAAACAATTACAATCAAACAAACACCTAAAAGTTTTAAAACCCCAAAATCACACCAATCCAGTCATTCACTTCCAAATTTCCCAGAACAGGCCACACAGAAACAAAGCACAAGAATCATAGAGTTAAAAAAAAAACATTTTTCTCAATAATTCAGTTAAACAAAAACATACCCACAAAAATAAAAAACGATATGAACAAACCCAGAAAAGCTCAGAATCTAAAAACTGTACCTGACCACAAACGTCTTCGCATATATCATCCGATTTCTTGGAACTGTAATACCCATCAGCCATGGCGCCACTACCTCCTCTTCCCATTCCACAAAATAAATAAACACCACCAGTACAATTTTACCAGCAAATGCCAATTCGATCCTCTCTGTTTTGTTCTCTCACGCAAAACCACGGAAAGTTCGATCCTTTAAGCCCAGATCAAACCCTCCTCAGTCTCCGGCGCCGCCTCTACCGCCGGCGGACCAAATTTCAATTGGCCGTTTCTCTCTCCTCTGGGGGTTTGTGTGAAATACAACAATGAAACGTCAAATTTAGCCGTTTCGTTTTGGTGGGTTTTTTTCGGTCTATCACCAGATTCTGTGTACCAGAAAAATTAGAGAGAGAGCAACGCACACATCTCCTATTTATACACAATTTTATTTACTCGTAAATCCTTTTACATTTCGGGCTGTGCTATCCTACTTCGCCTGGTACTTCTCCCAGCTGGACTCATCGCGGGCCGTTGGATTGGGTCGCAGATCCAGCGAGATGCGATCTGATCCACGGCTGTTGTTGCGGGAGGAGGAGAATCTGTGTGAAAATAGCGGCGCTGATTCATGATCGCAGCCGTTTTTTACTTTTTACAGCCTAATACGAGTTAATATTGTTAACCTAGTACGAGTACTAAAATAAGTGGTGACTGGACTGTTTCGTTTTTGACGATTTTGACCCTGTCTCAGTGTGTCGATTTGATTTAGCTTCTCCACGCGCCGTTTGATTTGGTCAATAATACTCCAAACGGAAAATTCCAATTTTTTGCTGCCCAATAAACCCGTTTTCTAACCAAAAAGACCCGTTTTGTTGGATTTGGTTGGAATTGGGATTGTATATATTTAAATTAAACAATTACGGAGTATGACTTTACAAGTTATGAGAGTATTAATATGAATGAGACTCAAAAGGAGCATTTTATATGATATATTTAAAAAACTAAATTAGACTAACATATGATTAATTATATTTTTATCAAAATCAACTTCTTCGATAATAGAACTCAATTTGAATTTCAAATTGTTCTAACCAGTTGTCAAGTAATGACGTTGGTAGCAGCAAAGCATGAAGTTCGTCATCAAACTTGATGTTCATAGTTCCTAATATGATAATGATTGGGTTGAGTTCATTCACGTGATTTCTCACACTTGCACATTTTCTTCATATTCGTATTTACTAAATGTCGATTTAAATAGACTTTATTGGGTGCAGTTGGTTTCTCATATATGTTTTTCAAGCTTTGATTAAACCATAAGTTGCCTTCCCGTTGACAACATTGAAGGCAACATTCTTCACCAATGTTAACCAAGCAGTCCGAGAGTCTGTATGTCCAGAAAATCTCAATCGTTTTAAGTCATGTCTTTCATTCTGTTTGTTTTAGCGGTGAATACAACTTCTTCTAATAGAGATAATCTTTAATTTGCATGTTTCAATACTCGAAGTCAGTTCCATCAAACTTGTCATTTTGTTTCCATCTTTTGTTATTGCACTAGACTTGAGTAAACTCTATCTTGTTGTATAGAGAAACACGCTTGATATTATAGTTAATTCATGTTACATAATTCAAGACAATTACACCTATTTTAAAGATAATATTATATTTTTGTTCGAAAATTGTTTCTTGATATATGTTTGCCACATCTCCTTAAATTGGGCTGCCTAACGGTTGTCACCCTAGTTGTTGCAATGGAAGTCTCTTCGAACAAATAAAAAGATATATATATATATGTGTGTGTATATATATATGTGTATATATATATAGAGCATCAGA
>JAYMTF010006006.1:0-10812 GCA_036897485.1 Pelargonium nanum
TCGAGCAGTCCAAGATAAGGCTTCACGAATCGTTACGACTTCCGTTAGCTCCGGGTCCAAGGCACCCAACCACCCTGCCCGGCCACCGCTGCAGATCGCACCCGACCAGTCCCGAAGAATCCATCCACCCCCTGATCTATATCAACAACGAACTCAACACCATCTGTGTAGATCTTGAAATACGACATGCTACTCTGACCACGACCACCAACTCTAAAGCGAACAGAGCCACAAGAACACTACCGCTACGCGAGACTGGAAGCCGCCAATAAATCAAATCCAAAGCCACAAAAATCCTAACAAACTCAAATACTTATCATCGAGACAAGACTCGCACCCGTGAGAAAACCACTTTTAACACATGCAAGAGAAGATGATGCAAACAAAAAGCAACCGCTGCATATTGTTAATTGAACAAAATTGAATATTTAAAAATTAATTAATTATATTTATGAAATTGAGTGACACATGTCATTCAATTGAAATGTCAATTGAAGAAATTGAGATGACACATGTCACTCAATTAGACATGAAATTCTCTTTAGCATATATATATATTAGATGATCTTCAACTTAATCTGATTTCGATCAATTAACGTTTTGATTGTGTTGAGAAGAATCATCCTCGTATTTGAAATCATTAAAACGTGATGATAATTAGCGAATTTAAAATAAATAATCTTCCATCGTGCTTTCAGCACGATCAATTTCACCAAACAATGTAGAAAATGATCGAATGTAACAAAAAATAAAAAATTATTTTAACAATGAATTATGATGTCTTAAAACCTAACCACCGTTCTTGAATTTACTTCAAAGTTGTCCTAATTAAAGTTCCACAATTGATACCCAAAACTCCAACTCTCTTTCTCTTCGTGTAAACATCAGAAGTTTCCTTTTACCCAAATCTTGAAAAGATTCAAGAAACTGGTTCTTGAAAGAAGAAGAAAAAAACATATGGACCTACCAAAACAAACAAAAAGATCACATTAACATCTTGACATAATTAGGAAACATCCTGGAAGAAGCACACAACTTGTCTTAAGTACCATGAACAAAACTCCAAACCTAAACTTGCTTCTTTCTGATAATTCTTGAATCATCTTCACCACAACAAAGTTTACATTACACACACACATTCATGTTATTATAAGGTGTCATAGCTATAGCTATTGAGTTTCAGTCTCTTTTTTTGTGGGTTCTTTATAAATTTTGTGCAATGTATGTACTAAATGTGCTAGATGGTATTCGTCGATGCGTTGAAACTCTCTGGGATCTGCAAGAACTAAGATTTTCCGCCATTTTCGATGGTGTCACTTCGCTTGCTTTAACCGTTATTATCTCTGTACTTTCTTGCTTCATAGCCTCAAGAAATGGTGTCACTTTAGCTTAGCTTAGTGTTTGTATTGATGCATTGGTTTTTCAATGAAAGTGATCACATTTTACATTGTTTTATTGCTGAAATCAACAAAGTATGTGTGATTAATTGTGCCTATACTGATAGAACATTGAGTCCTAGATCTTGACATGGACTGTGTCTGCTGATATATCTTTTGTGACCCTCAAATCTATAGTTCTTGAAGAGTTGGTCTTTGAATTTTCTATGGTAATCTTGTAGTCTCCATGCAAGAGAGAGAATTCAAGAGGATCTGCTGCAATCTCTATAGTCCTCTCTGCAGATTTGATCCATTCGTCGACCACTTTATCAACAACATCCCCAGCTGGAGTGTTCTTGAAGTCCTTGTCTGTCAATGGCATCACCTTGAAACCAGCTGTTTCTGGCCCTGAGAAGGACACGATTCCTTCGACTGCAGGATGCGCGAAAGCCTCCCTCAGTATCTCCTCCAAGTATTGCGCCTATCAGACAAGTTTTCGCGTTAACTTCCAATTCAAGAAACCAAGAATGTTATAAGTACCTGAGTAGGGTTTTGTTTTACATCAAGAATCAAGAATCAAGAATGTTGTGAGTACCTGATTGGGGTTTTGTTTCACATCCACTTCTGTGACCCATATTGGCAATCCTGTTGTGGCCAAAATGTCTAGAGAAGCTCTCATGTAGGAAAGATTTGGCTGGTCAGGACCAAAATGTCCTTGCACTCCTATGCCTAACAACATGCCTTCGGTTCCTGGAAACGACGAGATCTCCTTAATTTTATCCACATAGTTCGCTGCATTCGCTCTCTTGTCTTTACTGAGCTCGATCGTGTTGTACTCATTCAAGAACATGGTAGTTTTAGGATCTAGCTGGTGAGCTATGGAGTAGTACTTTGCTGAGGCATTTTGTCCAAGCTTGTCCTCAAAGAAGCTGAAATGCAGATTCTCATTCATAACATCCCAAGCTATGAGCTCTCCTTTGTATCTTGAAGTAACTGAGTTTATCCTCTTCGCTGCAGCCATCTCTAGCTCCTCGGAGGACAGTGTCTTGACCCATTCGGGCTGCTCCTCCGGGTTGTCCCAGAAGATGTTGTGTCCTCTCACTGATATGCCCTTCTCTTTGGTGAATTTCAGCATTGCATCAGGGATTGTGTAGTTTTCGTCGCCTTGTTTGATCTCTGTGCTGTACCATTTCATCTCGTTCGTGAAGGTCGCGACTGTGAATCTTGATGCAAACCACTTCTGATAATCAGTACTGTCAAGTATGTAATGGTTTATGCCAACTCCAAATGGAAATCCAGGCTTCACTTGCTCTATAAAAACCCGACTTGTTCCTGTCTCGCTCTCAGCAGATATATTGAACTTGATTTTGCTCTTGCGTACCTGAACGAATCAAAGTTTGGGCGTTTCAATAACAAATGCAAGTTATGATGCTGTCAAGACCTTAAAAAGTTATAAAACTCGCCTTTTCGATGCTCGTTTCTTGATGGGATCTCCATTGCTGTTTCGTGAATGGTTGTAACGAGACACTATCAATCCATATATTGATTTTCGTGTTCTCGCTCTATACATCAACAAAAACTAGAATATCAGTACACATTTAACACATGTTTCTTGAAATGTGAAAATACGAAAAAGTTTCTTTCGCTTGACCTCGAAAAGAATCTCAGCTTGGCTTGTGATATTTGCAACTACGCCGCCTTTTAGCAGACGCCAACAACCCGTCTCTGCAATGACATGGCCCCCTGGTATGATCAATCCACCAGGACTAGTCCTAAACACAACTGAGACAGTTTCGGGTCCTTCGCTGACTTGGACCCAAGCTGCAAAAAAGTATGCATCAAATTAGGTCATGAAGGCAAGAACTTGCTGAGATATGCAAAAACCCGAAAAGGGTTACCTGAAAAGGTGTAGATCTTTCCTTTTTCGAGCTGAACTTTCTGCGAAAAACTGTCCATTGAGTGTTTTCTGCTATGTGACACAATGAACCTATTGCCATTCTTGGACATTCTGTCCTCAACTTCTCCTTCTTTGCCATTGTCGAATTCGGGGTTTTCAAGTATCCCTCCTCCATATTGAGCTCTCTGAGGCTCTTCCAAGCACTGCTCAATGAATATCAGTAAGTAGAGCACAAGAACTAGCAGAAAATCTTGGAGTTTTCAAGAAAAGGTCATGATGTTCTTCAAATTTTCGAGGCTTTTGGATCTTACCTCTGTTATTGCAGAGTAGTCATAGGATAAAGAATCTATGGCATGACCTAAACATTGATTCAAAGTTATGCACATATCGAAAAAATTCATGTTCTTGCAAATAGAGACAAAGAGAGAGAGATAGAGATAGAGACCTGAGTGCAGCAAAATGGATAAAACCAGAAAGATGCAAGTTGTGAGAATCTTCATTACTTCACAGCACGAACAAGGTTTAGCAATATCGGTTCAAGATTCGCAAGAAACCTCGCGAACGGTACAGAAGTGAAGTGATTATAAGGAGTTCATGAAGAGCTCTGAAGCTAATTACATGACAATGCAAAGGAATGTTGAGTCACTAGCTACAGATTGTGGACTCCTTGTTGTCCCAATAGTACTGAAAATGCACAATCTCAGTTGCTAAAGATTGATCTGTTTGGTGCTAATAGGAGTGTCTGGATTTGGAAATGGACAGCTATGTAAAGTATCTGATAAATTTAGACAGAGAGCTATGGTTTTATTCTGTCATCTTATAATATCTTTCTGAATCTTGCTTGTGTCTGCTTTTGAGTTTTGACACATGTGACTTGCAAAGATAGGAGAGTGAAACAAATAGTGTGTGAGATAGTGCACGTGTTTTTTTATATGAGTTGATTGTAGCACCGTTGGGTTTCTTCTGATCTCTTTGTTTGCAGGAGGTTCTTTTGGTATTTTACTCACATCGAAAAATACATGCACGACTTTGTGTGACAGATTGGTATATGTGAGACAATGCATCATGTGAGTCGATGAGGCGTCGTCCGATTTTATTTGATTCATTTGTTAGCAAGAGGTTCTTTTGGCATTTTGCTATCTTCAATTAGCTCACTTAGAAAAACACATGCACAACTTTGCGTGGTGGACATGTTTTTTTCTTATAAATTGATACAACGCTCTTCGATTTTACCTGATCTCTTTGTTAGCAGAAGATACTTTTGGTATTTTGTTAACTTAATCTCATTTTTTTTAGCTAACGTGGAAAAGCATGTGCACGAGCATGACCTTTGTGTGCGGGTTGGTACATGTGGTATGGTGCACGTGTTTTTTCACGTGTGCTAATATGGCGCCGTCCAATTTTTCCTAATTCATTTGTTAGTAGGAGGTTCTTTTAGCATTTTACTATGTTCATCCCACTTTTTGCTCATATAAAACACATGTACAATTTTGCGTGAAAAAATTTGTTTCCCAAAAGATTTGTCCAATCAAATAGTTCAAAACTTCAAATGAAACATTTACATGTAGATCTCCTGATTTATTTCTTTGCTGAAGGAGCTATCAAAACAGGAAGTGAGGGCAAAATTTTGAGTTTTGCTAGTTTAAATAACTTGAGATCATTAATTAGATACACAAATATGGTTAAGAGCATTACATATTTAGTGGAGTCTCAGTTCAATCAGATAATCTAAAATTAACAATGGAGAAGATATGGTAATGCTGTACAACTATGCAAATTGCTGGTGGAGTCTATTCTATTCAGATTTGAACCAGTGATTAGTGAATGTGAGTCCACATAAAATTTGTCAACTTGGAGTTTAGGTCGGGTCAAACTAGAAAAACTTAACCCAATCCCGACCCAAAAGAGCAGGTATTGAGTTTACAGATAATGTACGAGTTTGTCCGATTCGTCTCGACAAAATTGATTTGTCTTTTCATTCAATCTAGATCTCTAGAAAATGCAAACTAAGTTTCAAGTGCTCAAGTTCAAGTTCAAACTGTCAGCTCTAGTTCAAAATTTTGTATTATCCAACTCAAAGCACTAAATCAGACAAGTGGTCCGTTGTCAATAAAAATCCCTATGCCATGATGCACGTCTTGTTGTGCTATTCCAATACCGTTTAAAGTCCCTAAAAAGAGAGAATCACATATATTTTAAGGGTAAAACCGAGGGAGTAAACTTATATGTAATCATACATTCAAAACTACGTGTTTGATTGTTTCTTATTTATTTATGTAGGAGAGATGTGTAAAGTATTAAGAATATTTTTGGATTTAATTTTTCATACGCCAACACTACGTAAGTTTTGGTATTCTTCTCAACCACTTATTCGAAACTAATCGTTTTGATTGTCTTACTTACTTTCATTTTACTATTTGATTCATCAAGTAAAGTCGTTTTTGTATAGTCATGCATCAAATACTGCTTTTCACACTCGAACTCGTAATCTCAAAATCAGAAGACAGAAATCTGTAACCTCAAAATCAGAAGACATAAATCTTACCGTTGCATCAAGACTCATTCAAAAGTTTCATGGCTTGGTTTGTTCATAAAAGAGGACAAAAGAATTGCAGGGTACAAGGAAGCAAGTTGATGAGGTAAATACAATGTTTGTGTCTGTTGAGAAAAATCACATGCTGAGTTTCTTGTGACTATTTTTGTACCATTCAAGAAACATCAGCAAGTTGGGATCATTAAAAGCAAGTCACAAGAAGCTGATTTTGGTTGGGTGTGATGTGTGTACTAATGTACCAGCTAAACAATCTCAGTTTTGGCCACAACCCTACCCAACAAATTTTCATCACATGCACTCCAAAACAATGTCCTGCTTCTTGAAACAAAAAACAGCCAAGCACAACACAAGCACAGTATCTGTCATTGATGAACACGCCCAAGAGTTCAGATTTTTCAAGTTCGCTAAAGGGGATTTGTTATAGTCTATTCAATATTAGACGACCGATAACCTAATACAATGCTAAAATATACTACACCATAAACATTTCCTTGATTTCATTCTATGTATATTGAACAATAGTGCTTTCTTCTTAAGCCCAGAGATAGCCCTTCTCCTCCAAGTAAGAAACCACTTTTTCGGCCATTTCATCTGGGGATGCACAGGCTTCGCCTCTACTATGTTCCAGTACTATCTGCGAACGAGAACATAAAAAAATGCAACTAGCAATCAATCCACAGTACTGTGAATCTGTGATTGTGGTAGAAATCAAAGGATGGTATATATATCACTTTTATCAAAAATGTCCAGAGCTGAACGTGCACTCGACTCGAGTCAAAACATCCTGGAACATACTTTTCGACTTATAAGAACTTATTGTCATGTAACAATCTTCGTAGTCAAAAGTATTTCCTAGTAGTTGTATCTCGGGCATGCAAAAAAATCCTTGGAAATAGAAGTGTGTGATTGACGGGATTAAGGAGACTTAATACATAGTTGTAATGAAAGGGAAATTATTATCGGAACAACTTATTTAGGATAAAAAAAACGACACCCCTAGTCAAGATAAAGTTTAGTAAACTCGAGTAGAAGAAAGTATATTAATCTCAAGAACAACATTCCTAAATTTCTCAAGAAAGAACACAAACCTCGCAATTCAATGGTGCTTCGTATGGATCATCTATACCAGTAAACCCTGCAAGTACAGTGTTAATATCAGACTCCAAATGATCAATAAAAGCGCAGAAATAAAACTAAACAATAATATAATATCGATTTGACCAGATTGCAGCAGAGGCTACATGTTTGCGGAAAAGAACAATGATGAGAAAGTTAATATATATATATAATTGGTCGCTTGAAAGTACCTTTGATCTTTCCTGCACGAGCAAGCTTATAAAGGCCCTTCGGGTCTCTTGCCTCACAAACTTCAAGTGGTACATCCATGAACACCTGTTGTAGTTAGTCTCATTAGGTGTCTTGAAAACTAACAAATTAAGGAACCATTCTGAGTGTTGATCCTAAACAAAACTCCGTTTAGCGACAAAGTCGAATCGTCAAATGCAGTACTACCGACCTCAATAAAATCTCCATCTGGTAATAGTGCACGGCATGCGTCCCGATCCCTTGCATAGGGAGAAATTAAGCTAGCAATGCAAATAAATCCGGCATCTGCAAACAGCTTCGCTACCTCCCCTGAAACAAGTAATTATACAAAACAGGCACAGTTCAAATTCTAATCTCCGTCATCCAAAATAGCAGGTCAGAAGAAACATCGTTTCTGGGAAGGCATAGAAATGCTACAAGGCGACAACAAACGGTTTAGCCGTTAATACATGAAACAAGAGTTACGGCCACTTGAGCAGGACTCACCAACTCTCCGGATGTTCTCTGCACGGTCTTCTGCTTTGAAACTAAGGTCACTATTCAGGCCATGCCTGAGATTGTCTCCATCAAGAATATAGGACATTTTTTCCCTCTGGTATAAGCTCCGACTTAAGGCGCATGCCACAGAGCTCTTCCCTATAGTTTGTTTTGAAGTTCACAAAAGTAGAAAAGTTAAAATAATAAACAGAAGATCAAACAAAACACATACATTAAATTCAATTAATCAGAAACCAAGTTCAGTAGCATCACCAGAATCCACCTCTCAAGAAAGTAAAAGAACAAAGTTCCATTTCCCTTATTTTGGTCTGCTTTGTAAGACTCAACAATTCAACTTAACTAGAATATTTCAACAACCATACGTAATAAGTCTAAATAGGTACATATGGAAACAGAGATAAATCTTCGGTATAGAAACATGACTACGTACGAAACAACATCAAAACCACATTTACTATGAAAATATGCATTGTAAACATGAAATTTAGAGATACAATTTCGGAAAGTTGACACCAGTCAAAAGTCAAAAAAAACAAATTAAAGAGAGTATTTTGATTGAAGTTCTTTTCCTTCATATATAGAGGTGGAACAGAAAAACCCGGTTGAATCACTAGTTCGAGATTGGTTATGGAACCAACATATGTGGGAACGATATTGTCAGGTCAAGGCAACAAAGACGGCCATGCTAACAGACGAACTAAGAACCAAGGATATGGGTTGACCCAACAAGCTCTTACAGACACAAGTGATGAATTGGATGAGGGCGGTAGTGTTCAAAAGGTACAAGAATCTTTGTTTCAAGATCCTAACTGAACGGATGAGGCCAGAAATATTCAACATAAGGAGGACTCTCTTGAAGATGAGATCAAATCTCCTATGAACATCAGAACCAGAAAGATACCAAGTCGATACAAAGACTTCAAGTTCAAAACTATTTATGGAGGATAAGCACTAGTTTCTTGGTTGTGAATTGACTAGTATTTTCTTAACAATCTCCAAGTCTGTAATGCATTGGATACTATGCCATGATCATACGCCTGTAATGCATTGTATGTCTCACAATAGGTCCGTTCTTCAACCCTTTCCCCGGAAGTCCATGACTACTCATACCAAATAAAAGTTTGACCCGATACATTATTTCTGTCCTAGTTGACCCTCTAAAAAGAGGCATCACATCTTTTCATCAACATTCCAAACAAGAAGTAGCAACAAAACTAGCAACATACCCGAACCACTGAGACCTGTGATCCAAACCACACACCCTTTCTGTTTGAGTAATCTTTGCCTATCATCCTTCTCAACTGAACATTCCTGCCACTTTATATTAGTTGAATTCCCAACCGTCGACAACGGACCGAGACTCTTCCCTGATCAGAAAAGTACTCTAGCAATTAGCAAAACCCCAAATAAGCTGAAATTAATTAAGAGCTAACTAACAGATTCAAGGTGTGAAAAACAAGATCTAAACTAAAGCCACTACACACATTATGTTATTTTTAGCTGATCAATCCAAAATGAATGTTCCAATGCATAATCATAAAATGTACGGAAAACACTAATTTTCTTTCACATTTTCTCAGCAACCAAACAGGCCACCATAAACCCAATTCGCAACCAAAAAAACAAAACCCAAAATCTAAATCCAATTTTTTTACCGGAATCTCCGGCGTGCCCATTGCTGGTAAGCTTGTTGTTGACCGTGCTCGATCCAGTCCTCACGCCGTCACCGCCATTTTCATTCACGCCCACCTCCATCGCCTTGACCCGCAAAACGCTCCTCGCTCTCGCGCTTACTGCGGAACCGCCGTCGTGAAAGCTCACAAACCCAAGCTTCGGCGGCGGCGCAAGACCCGGAAGCGACAGCGACCCGATCGGAGCCATTAATAATCGGAGCTATCAACGAAACTAGCGAGAACCCATTAGAACGAATCGAAAATCTGAATCAATTCGAGAAGAGAATCGAGCAGAACTGTACGGTGGTCGAGACTCGAGAGCACCGACCGTTGCTCTTTTGTGTGTGTTTTTTGAAAGGAAAAAAATGATTGCTTTTTAAAGTGCGAACTGTGCGCAGGTGGTCGGCGCAAACAATATAGCTCCCGGCGATCTCATAAGTGACGCCGCCGTTTGTTTGCCACGTGGAACACGTGTGACGCGCCTGCTATCGTCGTTCGTTGCCACGTGGCACACTAAAATGACTGGAATCAAAGTTAGGCAAAAGGAAAAATGGAATTGAGAAACGGTTTTCTCATGTGTCCACATTTCTCACGTGTGATACATGTGTTATTTGAAGCTAGTTGGGTTGTTGATTACATATCCAAGAAAGAGTGATGGATCGACCCATGCTGACCGATTTTTTCATGTGTCCACGTTTATCGTGTGTGATGCATGTGTTATTCGAAACAATCTGAGTCGTTGATTACATATTCAAGAAAGAGCGATGGATTGACCCAAACTGTTCCAATGGCTTGGATTGAAAGTTAGGAGGTTTAGTCCAATTCTTATGCTTGACCTATATGGTAGAGTAAGAGAGAGAAAACAAATTTTCAAGTTAGAAATTGTAGATACGAAGAACGTGTTTGTTTCTTTTTGTTATTGTGACAGTAAAAAACATACACATAACAAGCGCATAACTAACCTCCGATTTCTCCCGTAATTGATTTTTCCTCAACACCAAGCTCTTCCTATCAGCATATTATTTTATCAAAAATATCTAAACGATATCAACCTTAATAAAAATCTTTGGATTTAAAACCACACATTTGAAAAATGTTGGCCAAATAACATAATCGTGTGTCTTGATGTTCATTTACACCACCCTTGAAGTCTACGACTACCCCATGACAAGAAAACAAATACGGAGTAATATATTTTTCCCTTTTTTCATCAATTAGAGAACTCTACGTCAGACTACTTAGTCGAGCCAAGCCACCCAACTCATTTCAACCAATTACAAGCTAACACATAACACATGGTCCACATGAAAAATCAGCACATTAACCACTAAGGTAATGTTTGATTGCATGGATAAAGAGATGGATTGGATTTCAAAATCCACTATGATGTCTTATCCAACGTTTGATGTTAATGATAGATTGGATTTTAAAATCCAATATGTGTTTTTTATCCATCATATGATGGATAAAATAATCCAAGGGCCCCCC
>JAYMTF010006007.1:0-10809 GCA_036897485.1 Pelargonium nanum
TAAATATTAATTGATTCATATCATGACATGTTCACAAAATTCATAAAATTGATATGATATTTTAAACTAAAAATTAATTTACTAATTCAAAATAAATAAAACGTATGTGTATGTATGTGGCACCCATTGTATTCCGAGCAACGCCGAGTAGAAAACTAGTTCACTAAAAATACATGTGCAATCACATGCTTAATTAGGGTTATGATTTTATTTGACACATCATCGCCTAGTCAAATTATATTATATATATAATTATTATTTTCCATGTTAATGCCACGTCAACATCAATTAACGGCATTAGTTAACAGATTTGGATGGAACAACTTAATTGAACGATATTTTAAAGTACATGAATTCAATTGAACAAAATAATATTACACGTACCTATTTGAACATTTTATTATAGTTCACTTATTAAAAAAAGGCAGATCAAACATAATTTAACATCTAATATTTCTTCTTCAACCTCTGGCAGCCGTCAAGGTTAGAAGTGATTTTTCTTATTCTCAATCTTATGGTGGCTATGTTGATGAAGATGGACAAGAAGATAATTTAGCAATCAATTTTATATATGCAGTCATGGATAGGCACAATCCACTCTTTCTTGTTTAGAACAATTCGAGATTTATCGCTTATTGGCAGCCATAGCTTCAATTATCTTTCTTGTTGCTGTAAATATGTTGAGAACATTGAAGAAATACCAAAATGCTAGCTGATTTGCATATAAGCATTGATTTTTGGCTTCTATTTTAACCTATTATACATAAGTAATATATTCTAATAATATTTACTTATATAAGCTGACTCGGCCGGTCAACCCGGGCGACCTGGTGACATGCCCGGTTCTATGACTGATCCGGTTTTTAAAACATTTAAAATATGCATGGAGATGAATAGAAACTAGATATTCCCAAATAACTTGAGTGTGAGCGTCGGGATAATTCCGAACATGGATAGACATTTAATTTGCTACATGCATTGGACACATAAGAGGTTAGGACTTAGGAGCAGTTCTTTTTAAATTTGAGCTTTTTATAAGTGTGAGTTTGATTATGGGTCCAAATAAAAAATTTAAATTTATATGGACATCGTATTTTAAAATATGGTTTTCAAATCATAATTAGCAACCAGATCTTGGTAAGTGGAATTATCGTTAATTAGATTCAGAGTATACAAGAACCAATTCCCATCAAGTAATTCAAATTGTTAAGAAATTAAAAAACAAAGAATTATAAAATGATGTGCTATTAATTAGATGATACTTTTGATTAATTAAAATGATACTCAAATTAATCAACCAACTTGGTTTTTGAGTAAAAAAAAATAGGTTTAAAATCAAAATACTATGTGAATAAAACATTTTGAAAAAAAAACAACACACACAGACACATTTAGAAACAATAAATTGACAATCATAGTCAGCAAAACATCAACTAAAGAAAAAAAAACTAACATATTCTTATTTCTTAGCAAAATCCAGTTTCACTAACATCATACAATACAAAACTATTTACTTTTAAGTTTTCCTTATTTTAGCATCATTTTGTGTGCAAAAGACTTTGTATGTTTCATGACACCCATAACTTGCTACCTTCCATCAGCCACACACACAAGAAAAAAACAATAGTTATTTGAAAAAAAGTACATAATTCCTGATAATGTGATCAAATCATAGATTTTATGTTGATATTTGAGTAATTGCATATCCATATCCCATACTTATTTGACAGCATCAAAAAAAAAAAAAAAAAAACGAATCTCTTTACTAAATTAGGAATATCAGTGGTGATTCAAAGAAATCATTTAACAAAAATATCAAGTTTGCATTCATGCATTGCTTGTAATTGGAGAAAAATTAGCAAGTCCATTGTGGTTCAAACTTCAAAGGAGAAAAAGACAGAAATATTCAAAATTCTAAATATTTAATTTATAAATACTAAAATTGACTGTTTTGATATCATATTAGATTATCTACTCAACTAAATGCTAGATTATTTTTAAATCTTTTGTGATCCTATAAGATTTCCAATTTAATAAATTCCAGAGTAAATTGAGCAAAGAATCAGTGGTTTCAATGCACCCATCAAGCCAATAAGCACATGTCCACACAATCTAATTAAGGTGATTAACCTAAATTTTTTGTGATTCTATAAGATTAAGGTGAGAGTCCACACAATCTAATTAAGGTGAGAGTGCTCGGAATCTCAGCTAATAAATCATGACGGAGATTCCGGGCACTATTTTTCCTATATATATACAATCTCTCCCCATATGTATCCGTATACCAACTCACATATACATACTTGAAAGAGGCTAAGAAAAATAATGGCAAAGCTCAATAGCACCATCTTCATTCTAACCCTCCTCCTATGTTCGATGATAGTGACACACGCTGCCCGATCAAACCCTGCATTTGTTGGAGAATCCGTCATCAAAACCCGACAAGAGAAGGAAGGCGTTTCAAGGGAGAACATGAACATGGAGGTTGATGAAAATTGTGAAGGAAAAGGAGAAGAGGAGTGCCTAATGAGGAGAACCCTGGTGGCTCAAGTTGATTACATTTATACTCAGAAGCACAACCCATGAAATTCTCTTCTCCAACCTTTTTTTTTGTCTGATCAACTCTCAATAGTGATACAAAATTGTGTTAGTTTGCACAAATAAATAAATGAAACACTGTGTCTTTGTCATGCTTTCTTTAATTTACACACCTTTATAATTTGTGGTATGCGTTTGGTCTTCCATTTTATCTATAATCTTAAGACCGAGATTTAACACGAATCCTTCAAATTTGGTTATGCCTGCGAATCATCAGTTTCATTTCCCCATTTTTTCTAATGGAAGAAAATATTATATCAATCTAAATTATACACAAAAACAATCATTTAGATGTTCCTTTTATAGTATCAACTAGGGGTGCACACATGCGGGTAAACTACCCCGTGATGGAATTTTGTGGCCGCCCCGCTCTTGGCGGGTTAAGAGTTTTGTGCTTGTTGGCCCGTTGATATTATATATTTAACGTTTTTGTATGTTACCGGGGTAGCGGGCGGATTGCTGTGTTAACCACCCGTTCTATTTAGATTTTGGCATATTTAACAAATTTTTGGAGTCCAATTAACAAATTTAATTGTCCAAATAGCAAATTTATAGATTTAAAGTTTAAAATATCATGGTCCAATTAACGAATTTATGGGTTTAAAATTCAAGAATGTGTTGGTCCTGTATTTTCTCATTAATACAAAATACAAATTTTCAGTGATAATGAATTGTAGATAGTGTTTTTCCTCAGCTTCAAAAAATACTCTCAAAATCATGCCCTTAGCAACATGCATCGCTATTGCCCTGTGTCATTCTTTGGAAAACAAACAAATTTGAAATCGGTCAAAATATATGAAGAACAAAAGAAGAAAATAAAAATAAAAATCAACCGAAACAACAAATTAACTTGAAGATCTAACATGCAACTTCAAAATCAGTCAAAAAATGAAGAACGTGAGATAGAAATCAACAATAACAAAAAGACAGAGACGGATCCATAAATTTTATTCAACGGGGTAAAATATTCTTTCAACTTAGTTTTTTCTTAATGTTTTATTTATTTACACTTATCAAATAAAATGTCTTTTGAATTTCCATTTTGTTCTTTACGCTTTTCTTTATACATAATTTAATTAAGAAATTTAACACGAAAATATCACAATTTAGTTGGTGTACTAAATTACTGTATCATCCATAGTGTGTACCATCCGCCATATTCTTCCAAAATTGAATTGCCAGGGTATCAGCATCCCTTTGCTGTATAGTTACACTTCCATAATTTTCCTCTTTTTAACATACTACACTCTACTATAATGTACATTTTCAACTCAACTCCTATAAACTAAATAATTTGTAATCAAAGAACATAACATTTAAAGTAAATAAATTGAAAATAAAAAATAATCACTCCGACGACTGCAACATCAAGAACAACAGGTCGAGGAGAGGAGAGGTATTTGTCTTTGATTTCAGAGACAGACTTCTTCAACTTCAATTGACATGTAATTGCTTCACTTTGTCCACTTTGGTCTAACCTTCCTTCACTGAAGCCATTGACATGGTTGCTTCCTAACCATATCCCGAGGAAATCAGTCTGTGTTTAAGGTCACACAAACCCCAGATTGATAATACAGTCCGATCGCCCAAATTCTTTTAACATTCTTCACAAAATATACAATAGTCGAATCAATGACATGTTTGTCATGTTTTCTTCACTGAAGCTTCATAGTCCTTCGAAATTGTATTGGATTTCTTTGGTAAACTAAGATCGTCATCATTCTCAAGATCACTGAAAGAAACATCCTCTTGATTGCCCATAGTTATGTTGGTTTCATACCCTTGTAATTCTAGACCTTCTTCCTCTGGCCAATCATCGTCCTCTTCTGCGAAATCCACAACTGGTGGTTTGGAGGATGGACCAACTGGTGAATAAAAAACATTGGACTTGCTGTCCTGCTCTTCTTCAATAACAGACTTGTCAATAAGAGGCATTTCAGTACTCACAAATGGATACTTCTCAGCCTCGTAATCTCTAGTTGGTTCTGAGGAAAATGACCAGAGTGGCATGTTCTCAGAATGATAAAAATCATTTTCCTCGTCTAGTGAATTAGATTCATCTCTAAAATGGGAAATGCTTCTAGCAGAATAGCCTGGGTCCGGCTTTGTCTGCTTATGTAGTTCTTGCATCCATTTTGCTCTGGCTGCCATCACCTGCAAGTAACGGTAGCTGTCATCTAACCTGAAGGTAATTGCCATAGCAGAGATGCAGAGACAAACTCCAAGTAAAACCAAACAAAAGTGAAGTTCAAGAAACTAAGTTCCCCACAGCAAGTAGTAATACATGATTCCCGACATCACATTTTGACCTTTGCGCAAATAAGTAAATAACCAGACAAATAGCGTAGAAGTAACTGACGTATCCTAGAACATCCCGTTGACATGCGGATGAGAGATCACAGAATTGCAATTCATAAAATAAGAAGGCAACACCACAACAGTACACCATATCAAACACAAGAATCACCCTCTCAAGAGACTGATGTGATAATAGCTGCTTGTGTTGATGAGGTGAACACTCGTCCATATGTGTTTACCATAAAAAAAAAAAAAAAAAGAATGATCATGTGATTTAACAGCATAACAGAGTTTCAAAGTACAAGTAAACTCAACAGACAAGAAATGCAAGGGCAACATGTGTACCTGTCCTAATAATGTTAGTAATAAATCAATTTCAGATTATCAGTTAAGAGAAACTGTTTGTTACTTGAAAAGATAATGCAGTTTACTAAACCTTGTAATTAAAATAAGGATATAAGCAAAGTGGCTTTAACATTAGTTAAAGATCAAAACAAAATAGTGATAGTACCTCAATAAATTAATTGGATCCTCCAAAATCATTACATTGTTACTACAGATCATGATTTACCTCGTGATTACCTGAGACTCATTGCAACCACTGAAAGTGAGAAAGAAATGAGAACTTACCTGGGGTGTGGACAAACTCTCTGCATCTTGTTTATTGAGTCTCGAATGCAACAGAACAAAATAGACTTTCCAAAAGTAACCCAAGCTCATATGGAAAGGACAAAGCTCAATTCTGAGAGCAGCAAGTCTGGGAGAAAACTGTTCAATAGCGAAAGCATGCTCTCGTTGAGCGACGGACATGTCAAAATCTAAACCAAGGAAAAGAAAGCTATGAATATGACAATATGTATCATGATACATAGAAACAGATACTCGTAAGATTTTATCAGCCGTTCAATGCGTCAATTAAATAACAGAGTCAAGTATACCAAGTCTATAATGGAAAATAGTTCTAACTGATGTAAAACAATGCCTCAACAAAAGATATGTTATGGATCTTTGGCAACTGAAACAACAAATTCAAAGAAATGAAACAGCAATATATACAACTGTCTTGCGTGTGTGCATGTGTAGATAGTGCTAGAATGGAAAAATTATTACGCTAAGAGCATGGTTGTAGCAACCTTACAAATCTTAAAGTTTGAACCTTTGTTCCATACTGTTAAATTTATTTTATTGATGTAAATTACTTGTGATAACTAGTACAAGAGAGACTCCTCTATATAGGAGATTTAGACAAGAAATAAGAATAGAGTACACTATGAAATTAAACTAAACTTCCGAAATACAATACATTTCCTAATCTCACTAACACCTTTCTTAATTCTACAAAACTTAGAATTGAATCTTTGCACCCCCACAAGCTGGAGCATGTAAATCATACCAATGTAAAATCTTGAATTTTCTGATGAGAGAACTTAGTTGACCTATGTATGATCAAATGACTCGGAGACTAAATTTTGATAGTATGGTCATATGAGAGGCTCGAGGTCTACATATTGGTAGTAGTATGGTGAACTAAGAGACTTAGGGACTAAGTGCATCCTCATGATTCAGGGAGTACGTTTCGGTGGTAGTATGATCATATGAGAGACTAAGCCTTGAATAATAGATTTGAAAAATAAGAATTTGGACTGCTTCATCCAACGAAGTGCATAGCGGCGTTTGACGGCGAGGACAGCAGTTGTGATGACAAAGGGCAACCAGCCAACTGGTATTTGGTCGAACAAAAGAAAACTAAAAAAAATCAGTTAGTTGTTATGGGAACAATCCCTACAATGCTACTAAAACTCATTTCCTTCTTCTACAGTTCTTCAATAGAATTGTTGGTGTCACAAAGGTGAATGTCATATTTAATAATTAGATAAAAAAAAACAAGAGACTAGTTTTTTTATGAGATACTACTCCCCCTCACATGCAAGCATACCATGTGTAGGGAGGATGAAAAGAAAAGCAACAAATGATTATGAAATAAATTCACGACTTTTAATGAAATCTTGAAAAACGAAAATATTATTGAAAATCTTGAAGAAAGATAAAATTATTGGCCTTGGCCAGGCAAACAACCTAAGGTTGCCGCCAGAATGGCGGAAGCTTTAAGAGACTCTCAAAACAAAGAATCGCTAGGCTCTGATACCATGTTAAATTTATTTTATTGATGTGAATTACTTGTGATAACTAGTACAAGAGAGACTCATTTATATAGGATATTTAGACTAGAAATAAGAAATAAGTTAGATTAGAAACTAAACTAAACTTTTCTCAATACATTATATTTCCTAACTTCACTAACACTTTTCCTAATTCTACTCAACTTAGAATTTAATCTTCACAGATACAATTCAGGCCTCTTATGGTTCAAATCAGAAGGTGAACCCTTGTTGAATGGAACTGTGCACTAAATAGCGATTTCAGCGATTCGAATCGCCTGCATCGCAATTCTATATAATTCATTTCAGACAATCTTGTGACCTATGACTTCATTAGTATTACCTATTTTTTATGAGTTTTGTTTCTAGTAGATAAGTGTAGTTTAGGTATTTTAAAATCAGGTTTTAAACTCTTTCAAGGATATCAAAAGTCACACTTAGTACAAGCCTACAAAGCTCTCAGATCAGCCTCTCTCCATGAGATTGTAATCTAAATTTCTTTTTCAATATTTTCACTAAGGTATTACGTATGTACATTATATTCAAAAAGTTAGTGTATATATAATGTAAAACTATTACAAATCTCTTTCTAATAATATCTAACTCATTTTTTATGAAACATACTGCTCACGATTCGATACCATTCACAGTTCAAAAAAATAGATCCAACGATTCATGATTTGAACTTCCATTCAACAATCACACTTGAAAAATCAATATACAACTATTATGTAAATTAACACAAACCAGTAGGGACAAGTTATATATGTCCCGGATCAACACATTTTGAGATTCACAGATATACATTTTGGAAATGTTAATAGCATCAAAGCTGGTAATGTATGATTGGGATTGATTAATAAACAAGATAAACATATGCTTCAATTGCAAAGGTAAGATATATCTTGAGGAAATTTAAGAGGTATACTTTGACTAAGGGTATATGCTTGAAAGTTGGTATTGACAATAAGGTATTAGCTGGTTATGTATATTGTTCAAGAAACATAGTAAGTGACACTCACACACCCAAGAAGGTGGTGAATACAAATGAAACTATTTGGTGGGAACTGAACTAAGCAGCTGGTTCCACGCTATTGTGGGGAATTTATAACAAATTTAAAATGTTGATGTGGCAATAAGACTGAATCATTATTTCGTCCAGCTCGGCTTTCAAATTGATAACATACTTGAAAGGTGCTGAATTACAGCAATTGGCCTCATTTTTCAAGATTGCAACAGGGCCACGAATAGGAGAATAAACAGAACAAGTTGATGATTGAGGCAACACAAAACCAACTGGAAATGAGTGGAGAGGCCCATATCACTTATAAACTAGCAGAACCACCGACCACGTCGCTAATAGTAACTGATGTAGGATTTTTTTTCATCATGAATATACTATAAAATGAACTCCAACGTAATCGAGAAGGGGGTAATATATGAGCTATGTACAGTACCGACGTGATAGGGTGATTAAAACCTAGGCAGCCAAAATATACCTAAACTATGAATGGCTCAAAATCAAGTACCAGTTTAAATAATAAAAGTATTTACTTCAACCTGTTGCATTCAGCATCTTAACCTTCGAAATCTTCTTGATGCATAATTCTAAGCTAGGATTCATTAACAGTGAGATTCAATTCTAATATCACTAAGTTATATTCATTCATCGGGAGAGGAATCAAGCAATTGACGAAAATCAAAATCCAAATGTCAGCAAAAGTCAAACGAAATCAGCAAATTCATAATTGCAACTGAGCAGTTCTATTAAAGCATATACAGGTTTCTATCATAATCAAAACATGGAAATTAGGAACACACATACCTTCAGTGTCCTCTTCCTCATCCAAAGGAAAATCCAACCATGTCTCTGGATGCATTGCTATATTCCTCGCAAATGCCAACACCTCATGTGTGATTCCAACCACAACCGGATCATCCCCATCGTCATCATAATCTTCACCATCATAATACTCCAGCAATTCCTCATTTCCTTCCACAACCTCCTCTTCTTCGTCTTCGGCTATCTCCACCTCTGTTTCTTCTCCTAATTCTTCTTCTTCCTCCTCCTCCTCCTCAACGGTAATCAAATTCGATGCCATTCTCGATATCTCCGACACGCCAGTCCTGAACCTGCCCCCGATCTCCGCGAATTCGTCCCGGATCCCTCCATCGGAATCGGGAGATCCTTCTTCGGCGAGATCGGAGGGAGGCGGGGCGAGGAAGGAAGCGACGCCCCAGAATTGACGCGTTAGGGTTTCGCCGAGCTCAGAGAGGTCTTCTTTGACGCCGCGAGACTGGGCCTCCTCTGGGGATTGAGTGTCGTCGGGATTTGCGGGCGGAGGAGGAGGAGGTGGGGGAGCGGGGACGGAGGAGGAGGAGGAAGGTGATACGACGTCGTTGAGAGGGTCATCGTCGTCGGGGTCGAGACGGAGAGAATTGGCTAAGGAGCGAGCCAGCCATGACATTATTTGGTTTGGAGAAAGTGACTGGAGACAGACAAAAAAGGTGTGTTTTTGTTAAAATGGTGGACTGTTTTGTTCTCTCCATACTAATCAATTGCTCAAATGTGCTTCTATTTAAACTCAATATACATTTATATATCTACAATTAAATATTAGTCCACAAAATTATAATCGCCTTAACCTAAGTCTATTTCAAAAGAAACGAATACTAAATCACCTTTAATTAAAGCTTCATTAAAATTATTATGATGAGCCATTTATGACTCGTTCAAATAAGCATACAGGAGTCGTTGTTTTCTTGTTCGCAAATAAGAAAGTTGTTTGAAAATGTTTTAAGTGTTAAAGTTTAAGGATGAAGCTGAAGACTTTAATGTTCGATACTGAGTTCTTGGTGTCTATGTCAAGGTAACACTCCGTTAACGAGGAACCATGTGTGTTCTTAGGAAATCGCCATGGGAGTGAGAGTAAAATTTCAACTAAGAGAATTTGAGTCGCACTTAGCTAAAGAGAATTCTAAAAAGCCTTTTAAGAGAGAGAAAGTCTCTTGAAAATTATAAGATCTCCTTCCTCTTACCAAGAAATTGGTATCTATACTTACAAATTAAGCTCGTCACGTATAAACGTGTGTTTGGTTGTTTGAAGAGTGGGGTCCGCATCGGGTGTTGTTGTTCTACCATTCCATGTCATCAACTATGAGTGTCGGGTGAGATTCGAAGTTCTCGTATGCTCTTCTAGAGATGCAGGGAGGTGTTGACCCTCTAAGAGCCTCTACCACTCCGGATAGATTTTTAGTGCCCAAATAAAGCAAGACATCGTCGTGGTGGCTTTGTGGGGTGAGGACATTAGTAGAGATCCGTCGAGGCGGGAAGCCTTTTGAAGTCCTAGTGAGACGAAGGAGTCTATTGGAGTTGCAATAAGGCAAGAAGCCTTTTGGGGTCCTTATAAGGCGGCGTATTTTTTGGAGTTCCATTGAGGCGGGGAACCTTGATGATTACTCAAAGATGTGAATTAATAATCCATTATATATGTTGACTAATTGTTGTGGTCTTTCATGGGGCCTCGGAAGTGACTCGACACGCAGGGAAATGACCAGAAAATGAGTGGGGCAGAATTACTGCTTTAGTGGTGACCAAAGAGTGTCTAATATCTCAACTTAGTCGAACCGACGACCACTTGAACGCAGTGTGCTATGTTGGTAGGTGCAAGTTCCTTGATCGTAAGTAGTGTTGTAAACGAGTCGAGCCTAAGACGAGCCACTCGAGCTCGGCTCGCCAAATATTCGGCTCAGA
>JAYMTF010006008.1:0-10809 GCA_036897485.1 Pelargonium nanum
GGAAATTTTTCCCTAGCTAATTTTCCGTAGCTATACAGGATTTTTCTAGTAGTGCACGGGATATGAGTTTGAATCTCAACTTGCCCTTATCACTTAATATTAACCTTATAAAAAAAAGATTTCCCAAACGATACTACTATTTTAATGACTGGTGTCAACCTGAGGAAAGAAAACAAATTAATGTAATGTGAATTAAGTTTGTAGTTGTATTACTATATGTCACAAATAAATTTTTATTTATTAGTAATATATTACTATAACTAACATTATGTTTACACTTCATTACACAAAAATGTTGTTGCCGATGCATTGACAAGTTAATAATGAATGTAATCATCGTATGAATCAAGCAAACAATACGGTTTGTATAATGTTTTCTTATTTGTTGCTCTATTCAATTATATTCTTAGTAGTATTATATGTACTTCATAATTAATGTAAGTTCAATTAGTGGAAACCAATTACTGGTTCGTGGATATCCACCCGCCCGAGCATAACCCAAATTTTTGTTGACTTCACATGGAAGCGATTGACGCCCATTGGTTATAACTGCGTTGTGCGAAACGTGGCAGTTACACATCATTAATTGCACTTGTATTCCAAGGGTTAACCAACAGTTATTGATCAACTCAATTGTCAACCGACGAAACGTTTCCCATAATGAATGAAGATCTATTTTCCATGTTTAAATATTCTTGTATCGCGTCCTACATTCATCCCGTATCCCTCGCGGCCTCACTTGTTTTGTACTGTCGGTTGGATTTTCAGTATGTCTGTATCCAAAAAAAGTTATTTCGTCGGCCCCTGCAGGCAAGGAATGGTTTTGGATTCTGAGTATTTGCTTGGTTCCAAAACCGACATGGCGGCGGGAAAAACTTTGCTTGCATGCTTTGCCGACTCGGCCGAAATGAATGGTTTTCTATTACTGCGTCGCTTGAAAGAGCTTTGGTCCTGGGCGGGGTATCTCAAGATGAAAAGAGTCGAGGAAAATTGGTTTATCATCTTATTTTCCCGATATGAAGACATGCAACGTGCGTTGAAAGGTGAATCATTTTCTGTTGATGGCGCTTTAGTCGTGTTGTATAATGCACACGACCAACGGCCAGGAGGTGCACTCCGCTTTCCAAATGCGACAGTGTGGATGCAGGTCGTGGGAGTTCCATCTGGGCTGTGGAGGAAGGAGGTTTTGTCGAAGATGTGTTCCTTAGTAGGACATGTTATTGAGATGGAGAAAAATTTAAATAAGAAAGACAAATTAACTGTTGCTAGGGTTAGGGTAGAATTGCAATTGGACTGTCCGTTGATCCCTGGGTGTTTCATCAGAAACACTCATGCACCTCGTCAAGAGGTCTGGGTCGCATTCAAATACGAGCGGGTTGAAAAAATTTGTATGCGATGCGGGGTAATCGGACACAAAAATGTTGAATGCTGCCTCTCCACAATGGATGCTGAGGTGGCGTACAGAACCCGAGTTCATTTGAATTGGATGTGGAGGCCATTTCTTTGTTATAGGACGGACAATGGCATTCCACTATTCACGCCAGAGTTATTTGCTATTTCGGAACTAGTTAACCTTAAAAAACTTTGGTAATTACCCCCAAAAATATTTGGAAGTTGAAGAAATTTATTCGTTTGCCCTTATGTTTGTGATACTTGTTACTTGTTTTGATTTTTTTTGTTAGTTTACAGCATGTGACAAGTAACGCATTGTGTTATGTACGATGCATTACGTTTAGTGTAATGAAGGATGTCATGACTAATATGAATTACATATAATATTGTATGAAGCACCGTGTTCACTTAAATTCTTGTGTAGTATTACATATATATATCCTATGGTGCTATTGGACCGAAAAGGGACCGGAGTATTTATCCTACAAATATACATTGTACCGTACAGAACAATAAAATGTAAATTGATTATGTTTTATAACTGTTACTTGGATTTCATACGTTTGTACCGGACATTATGAATTATGGAATTAAAAAATGATGTGACGATGAGGGGCGAATTTATGTATTGTTACACAATGTTTTGGCCGATATTAGTACAAGTTTATTTTAACGGTCTCAAAAAAAGGTTTTTTCGATGTTACTAAATGTTTTCCGAACGGGCTCACACATTGATTTAGGCGATGTTAGGCTCTACAATGCAACAGTGACCACATAAAAAATTTGTGTGAACAACGAGTAAGAATTGTATCGTGTTTGTTACAAAAATGATATTCGTTTTGGAGAACCAACTAAGCTGTTCAAAAATACAATTAAAATATGCACTTTCTTGCGTGAAGATGGCATTATAAGGCAAGCTATATCAGACCGTTTCCTCTGGGTTCTGGGGACCAATATTATACATAGCAACAAACTGTACTTTAATTCTGGCAGCGAGTATACAATCACACAGATTGGTATTTCTAACAAGAAATATTAACCTAGTAAGCTGTGCCTCATACGTCTGCTATAAGCCACCGACAATTTGCTTACATTTCGTGACAAAATGAAAAAGGTGATGGACGTTAAAGGGCAAGTAATAAACAGCTGATAAGAGCAATTGGGCTGAGTTGACAAGTCAGGCGTACTTTGAAAACGGTGCAACACCTATAGTCCTGCTACGTAGCACAGTCATTGGGACGGAAAATTCGCTCGAAAGTCGCACAAAAAATGAAATCAACTTTAGAATTGTTACCGTAAGACAAACTCAAGTCGGACGACTGACATCATAGTGTTGGGTTAATTGAATAATTTTTTCATTTTGCTATTTGGTATGTAATTACAATTACAATGCGTTTTAGAACAACTTCACTAACAACATCTTGAATAACAATGACGACAAGGGAAATGACAAAGTTTAAGTGGGTTGGTGATTTGGATACTAATTGCCACAAATTCCGTTCAATTCAATACTTGACGGTAAAATTGTGAAGTGTTGCAAAATAATTTATTCATCTAGGCGAACATCTAGTGTAACTAGGTATTGGGGTTTACGTAAGGGTTTCGGAGTCACATACGGAAACTAGACCAGGATACTTCATTTCAACCCATGTACAAATTCTCATACCATTGTCAATCAAGACATACACATGTAGTTTCCGAAGGCATATCGAAATTATTGCCGGAGACATCTTTATATCCAAAAAAAATTCAATACCCTCACAAGTGACGACATAATTTTTAACAATTGATTTAAAAAAAGGTACGAGTTACATTTACAAAATATACGCAATTACGTACAAAGATACGAGTTTCACGTACAAAATATATGCATTTAGTTGATAGACAAGTTGTTGGTTTCTAAATTCTACAGTCACTAGCTATGTTGAAGAAAAATCATTGACATACCAAGTATTGTTAAAGGGTAGCAATTGAACAAACACATGTATGTTTGGAACGACAATTGAATCTCGTACCTGCTTAAATATATTTGCGTGGATGTTTTATTATGCCGATGACAACATATGAATTGTTTATTTCGGTTTGCGGGTTATGTTGAAGAATGTAAATTTGGAATGTATGCAAATGTACGTATGAAGTAGGCCGCTTCCGAGAAGGTAATACCGAATTCAACTGAAGTGGCAAAGTTCAAATAAGTGATATTCGTTTGGACGTTTGGGCCCTACTGATCTATAACTGGATCAATCCATTCTACTGTACTTATACGTGTAGCGGATGGTGACCAGTCACCACAACCCTAGTTAAGAACCTGCATTGAAAACAACTATATATAGATAGATAATGACCGATACACCAGCAACCCACTCACGACCTAGTCCTTCATATCTCCCACATACCCAGTTGTTTTGTGTCAATTTAGATACTCATATCCTTTTTTTCCTTACGAAATGGACGATTATGTTGACGACATCCTTCGTGTGTTTCGACTTCCGCACGATTTGGATTCGCCAGGACCTGATTATAACCAGTACACGATACAAGAGGGTGCAGCCATACGTGGACTCGGATTGATAACTGAAGCTCCGAAGCTAATCTGGACCAGGTACGGTTTAGAAATTCAATGTGACGGAATGCCTTGCATGGGAAACAATGTTGTGAGGTGTTCCCAAGTGCAGTAGACGTACCCAACAATAAGTGGGCTTATTTTAGGTATTTGTATCTTGTTATGTGGTATGGTTATCATTACAGGCTTATGAAAGAGTTTGGTCTTCGATACTTGACTTATCTTTGAGTGTTTAAACCCATTCTACGAGACCGCTTGGAAGATTTGCATGGTGTTTTTCATGGACAATTTCATCTGTATGACATTGAGCCGCTGACAACCGTTTTTCTCCTAACAACTTTTGAAATGACGCCCTTCCAATGGGGAGGGATACCTAGTCCTGAAAATGGCGATGTGGTTGCGATGCCTATCCAATGGCTTAAACGCGAACCAACTGTGTAGGTTATTAAAAGTGACAACCTGTGACCGCTTAACTATACTTGCGTTAGTCCACTGCGTCCGTTTCAAACCTCGCCGGTACAGTTTTGCCGTTTCCGCTGGTGATTCCACCCCTACATCTGGTACTGAGCGACGGATCTCAAATGGCGATAAAGGGTTAACCGGTCAGGTAACTAGGCCAGCGATTACCGTTCTGCTATGGAATGTGAACGGGATCAGTAACTTTGGGAACCTACAACTCATAGGAGCCATGATTCACACATACCAACCAGACCTGATGGTAATGAGTGACGTTGCTGTTGAGGTGGCAAATTCTGCTGTTACCCTACCGAATTGTACCGGTTACACAATGCACTATTTGCCAACAAGTCAGGCGAGAACCGAGGTCGCGGTCCTATCCAACCTTAACCGCCTCGAGGTGCGGGAGCTCATCATCGGAGTAAACTGCCTTCAATGTACCATGCGAGCTTAAACTATATAGCAAGTGGGGCATATGTATTTAATTGTTCCAATCTATCCGGATTGCAGATCCGTCCTCTCTTTGTGCCATTTAAGTGTGTCCTTTATAAATGTATCCCATCCTTTATGATCAGTTATTCAATCTTACTACTTGCACAACCCTAACATGTAAAATGAAGTCACAAATACAGATATGCGTAAAGAACAATTAATTACTCGTTCAATTTTCCAACGCAGCGCTGAAAAAAGGCACGCATAATTCATCCTGCTCAAAATATGTTCAGCATGTATTACTTTTCATCCTGAAGGCTGGGCTACCAAATGGAAAAATTATAGTGACACGGGTCACACGAATGGACAACCGTTACACATTTTATATCTACTAGATTTGACACACGACGTTGCTTGGGTCTTCATTACAGTAGTGCAACTAATGTACACACTCATTTAGTAATGTTTTAAATTTGGCTAACAATCGTTGTTGCAAATGTAGTAACGATATATAACTCAAACTTAGCTTGTGTTTACGAGTTCAGACAACCATTATGTCATGACATATATACACATTCAGTGGCGGAGGGATGGGGAGGATATCATAGGATATTGCTTCTGGCTTTTTCAATAATACAAAAGATATAGTGTGAAATTTTTATTTCTGCACAGCCGTGCCTCGGCTTACACGCTTAAGGCCTAGTTAAATAATGTACTAGGCCAATATTGGCATACTCGGTTATTTTCTATGTTATGACAAAAACTTTTTCGCTCATTTATTTTGTGGCCCAAACTTGAATACTAAACTCAAACTAGAAAAATCACAAACCAAGCTGGCCCAATACAAATTTGTTGGCCCAAAAAAATACATGTTAAAAAAAATATAATGAACTTCACAAAGCTTAACTAATATTGTCAGTGTCGTAGTTATTATAGTTTTGTATTTGCTTAATTTTTCAAACATTGTTTGAAAATAAATGAAACTGTCGTTTTCGAGCGTAATTTTTATTTAAAAGTTCTCACATTAGGCCATTAGTTAACGCAAATAGTATTGGGCATATCGTTTTATCTATGAATGCATTTCGATTTATCAATGAATTATAGGTACGTATGGAAAAAAAAAATTTTAGTTTCAACGCAAAATATTTACATTTCAATTTTCAAACTTAATTCCAATAGGATGACTAATGTTCGCTTGCTCCTCCGTCACCTCACCCGAGTTCAATACATATAGATATCCCCATTAAACACAAAACCCCACCCCTGCAAAATAAATAGGATTTGAGAATGCGAACTCTTACATCGTGACGTACGTCTTCAACGTTGCGCCGTCCACTAGGCCATCATATTTTTCCTTCTTTGTATGTTACTTTCTTTTAATAATTTATTGATGCTGCATGTAAGTAAAATGATATACATTAGTATATAGTTATACTGTTCATAAAACGAAGGTCTAATTTTAGGAAATAATTACACAATGTCTTATTATTTATAATCCATTACAATTACAATAATAATTAAATTAATACTTATATTATTCATACTAATAGAAAACAAAAAATTGTAATAATTGTAGTATGCAATTCATACATATGGACATCTACTTACAATGTGAAGTCTCTAACCATTGAATAACACTTGTCGTCTCCTAATTCTTATTATGTGCTGAACTAAAAATTTGTTATGTTCATTTTTTTCCAAAATTAGTTATAATAACGTACAAGATTTGGTATCATTTATATTTCGCTTGTTATTTAATTTCAATTACATAGACTTTAATTACTAAATGTTTTGGATATATTTATTGATTTCGCTAATTTTTTTGGTAATGTGATTTCATGACATGTATATAACAAACTACAAACTTCATAACGTTCTAATATATATATATATTTTTTGATATGATGTTTTATTTATTATACAATGCTTATAAATGGGAGAACCAAGCATGCCTGGGCCGAAGAACTAGTTACAGAACATTTCTGCCTCCATTACTAACAGTTCTAGCATGCACAGCCACGTCACATGGGCTCCCAAACGTACACATATAAGTGGGCCTTTATTACATTAAATGCATATGGACTCTTTTAAAGCCTATTCACAAGGTTTCGAAAAGCCACGACGTTTGGTGTTGCTGCGGAAAGGCGCCTGTGCATGTTCATTGTTCGGCTATAAAAGAAATAGAAACCTAGGATTTGGTAATTGTTGTAGTGAACGTCTTAACGAGTAGCTATCTGCCATCGGGTTCCTTCGTATTCCGTAGAAAAACCCGCAGCGCAGCCAGACCTATGTCTTCATTATCTTCCGTACGCCCACATCAGTGGAAACTTGTTTGCTTTGAGAAGATGTGGATGCTTGAGGCGTCCATGAAGCCTGATAGAGTCCGAGGGTTGGTTGTCAATCTGCCTTGCGACGACGAAGTGCATGTGGCCCGGAAAGTGTTTATACGGTGCTTTCGCTCCATGTGGGCCTGTGCCGATTACAACCGCGAGGACGAATGGTTGGCTGCGTACAAGCAATATGCTTACAATTGGTTCACCAATTCAGAGATGGACTGGGTGATGGAAGAGGCTGCTAATGGTGTTTTTCTCTTGAAGCGATTCTGGGAACCGGAATGGGTTGCTGCCGAGGTCCTCAACACTTTGGCATTCGCAGTTCCAGACTCGTAGTAGAGGAATAATAACTGCAAGTTTAATTATTATATACATCAATGCTTTACATATTTCATTGCATGGTTTTGTGTTGGATCTTCTTAAACTCGCAAAACTTGCACTTCAGCATTTTGTAATTTTTTGTCCTTCTAATTTAATATAACTTGTGTGGTTTATGAAATCTTATACGTGCGATGCTGATGTTGAGCAATATAAACCTTTTGCCTTATTTTTGTATTATCGAAAATTTGACGTCATTACATTAAATTTGTAACACAATGCAGATGAAATTTTTCAACCACTCGGATTTCCGGATAGACATAACACGTGCTTCTAAAATGAGTTCTACATAACAAAGAAACAAAATTTATTATTTTACCGCCAAATATCGTGTTAGACGGTCTTGATAAGCAATACAAAAGTATATTGTGGTTTTAAATTTCAAACCTAATACCAATGTAATCAACCACTAATGTTGTTGTATGATATTAAATTATGAATGAAGAACAATGTGACTGTTCATATTGTCATGAACAACATGAACGACATTGAGTTGAACTGTCCCATGGAACAATTCAATAACTGTAATAGATTACATGTATTTGCTAGGAGTTGCTTTGGGCCCATTGAGCCTGCCGTACAAGGTGAATTGTTTGTTGGAGTTGAATTGGGCCCGTTTACTGTGTCATGTTTATTTAACTCAGCGGTTTCAAGTGTTTACATTTCAACTCCCCAACTAATGGGCCTCGTATAACCTAGAAGCCCAATATATGTTTCCAACACTTCGCACCGTATCTACAAAACTATCAATATAATCATCTTTCAACCCTCCAACCTATCCAGAGGGGCGGAAATGAGGGCAGATACCCTCTGTAAATTTCAAAGTTTAAGCCCTCCTTATAATTGGTTTTCCCCCCACTAATATCGGAATTTCTACTAAATCATCAAAAAACTTACAAGAATTGCTAAATTGAACATGCAAGTGATATGATTAAATAGATGAATATAATATATTTGTTGACCTTATTACAATTGTTGATGATGATTGAACGGCAAATTATTTTTCAATAACAACTCGTCCTTTTACCATGGCACTCCTCTTTAGTGTATTAGACAATAAAAACAAAACCAACATTCATCGACTTACATGAAGGACAACATTGTAACAACTAATAAATTGCATGTGATGCAACAATAATCAAATGTACGAAACATAATCCGAAATTGTACTTTCTTATACCGTATGATTCATGACACATACTTAATAGAGGACCTCAATGTTACTTTTTGGAGACCCATCCAATTGATGAGAATTTTTTGGTTCAACAATTAACACATGGACACAATAAATTATTTAATCAAGAATCACTAATGCAAAATACTATACAGACACGACCAGCATTGGGTAAAACACATTGTCTACTATGTCATCCGATATACGTATATAATTTTCAATTGGTGTCTACTATGTAATCCAATATATGTATATAATTTTCAATTGGTATCCTAATTCAGTGACACGTGCAACTACTATTTCCCCAATTCATATCCCGTTCAATGACACGTGTCAATGCGCCCATTGCTTTTGAACTTAACAATTTAATAATCGATTTTAATAAGTATTCAAATATTTTTTTGCCCAAATAGTTAAGTTAAAATATAAAATAAGTGGGACTCAGTATATGAGTTCTAAACGCATATATTCATCAATGTATAATAATTTTTTTCTTTTGTAAGCATTACATTATTTAAAATAATCATAACTTTCCTTGTATTTAATTTTTATAACTAGTGGGTCAATTTGGTTGTGGTGTTATATGTGTAACGAGGCTGGACTAACGGACAATTTTTTTCTTTAAATCGGGACAGTTGAAAATTAATTTATTACTTAATTGAAACTAAAATACGAGTTGTGGACATCATATCCTTGCAAATGATTACATAGGTATTAATATATAGACGTGTTTGAACGAAGGTAGCCAATTTTGGTAACTACCTTTGTATGGGTACCCTATTTTGATTTCCTTATTCAGATGGGTAGGCCAATTGTCTTTGCAATATGGTACCCGAATTTGGTAAGGAACAATATATAGGTACCGTATTTTGATGTCAGTATTTAAATGGGTACCCCAATTTTCATCTTCATATACAAACACATCACGAGCTCCACGCAGAGACCATGTAAGAATCACACATATGTAGCTTTACCATTTTACCCTTTATCTTTCCCAATGCATTCGTTTTTGCCGTCTCTTCCATCACTCAATGGCCACAGTGAGCATACGGCGGAGACGGTCGATTTTCATGTCCATTTCATTGATCTAACATTTATCTCATCCGCCGTCATGTCCATTTCATTGATCTAACATTTATCTCATCCGCCGTGCCACTCAATTTCCCACCCATACTGTTCCGCAGCTACAGCCAACCGGTACAGATCTGGACTCCAGAATCCCCTTCCGGGCTTCGTCTCGCCAGATCTGGACACCCAACAACAACTAGTTTGCTTCACATGAAGCTTTAATCAATTGGAATTAAATTGTTATTTTAAAGAACAATTGCAGTATGTTGCTTTCTAAACAATAACCCATCTTTTGTGCGCCTTATTGTCTTGCACAGCCAAGTTCATATAGATAGCGGAGATAAAAACATCCATTAATTGTATTATTAACACATAGCCTAGTTTATATATGTATTATTAATAGACTTCGCCGGAAAGGGTAGTTTATGAATGTATTATGAACACAGACTTCGCCGGATAGTTTGTGTCCTGAAAGAAGGAGGAGAGGTGCAGCGTCGCGGTGAGTTCAAAAAGGAGTACAACAACAACCATCCATTTCAATCTTATATCCATCTCGCCGTACATGTGACCTTCTTTTGTTGCAAGTGTCAATAATCAAGCCACACTGACATTCTCCATCATTGCACTGACATCGCACTGTGCATGTCACAGTAACACTGACCACTTGCACAGCCAAGCCGACCCACCAAAACTTGAGCCGACCCAAGCCACATCATGTCTGCTTTGTATCCAGGTTATGGGCCTAGTAACGGTGGACGGTTGAGATTCATCCACGTAGTACACATGTAATTTACATGTACTAGCATACATGAATAAATCGTTTTTCAAAACATATTAATAATTTAGTAAAGAGACATCAAATCTGTCAGGACAGTTTTTGAGAATATCTTTACGGAATTAACTGTTCTCCCTCAAACACTTTCAGAACTCATGTGATATGCCATTGGAAAGCTACATGAGTCTAGTTTCATATGCAACTGACCTCATAATTTTTGGAGTTTTGAACAGAGAGA
>JAYMTF010006009.1:0-10807 GCA_036897485.1 Pelargonium nanum
TATTAGGTATTGTGTAATAGTGATTGTTATAACTATTGCTATTAGTTATTTTTATTAGTTAATGAGTAATTTTTTGTAACGGTAAGAAAATGAAGGGGCATTTGAGCTCAAAGCAATGAAAATGGTTCAAATTGTTAGAGTTGATGAGGTGGCAACTCGTAGTGATTTCTCACCAACTTTAACACACATATATATATGTTGATTTGAATGAGGGATATATTTTCTCTTTGAAAAATATTCTTTGCAGTAGGTGTGATTTTTTGTTTATTGCATTCATATTTGTGAAAATTATGCTTAATATATATTTAATGCATTAACTTGTGATTTATGGCAGCAAGTGTTTAATTGGTAATTTGAAATGTGTGGTACAAAACAGAATTGACATGAGAATTCACAGATATGATAATAATGAGTAATGACAATTCAAACATCATATTAATGATAGTTAAGGAAAACAATTCCCAAATCACTTGAAAACTACCTGGATGGATCCATTGACTTTCATTTTCTCATAATTTCATGTGAATTGTGCTCCAATGGAACTATAGTTATCAAAATTTGACCCATAAAAATTAATAAAATTGTTGACATTTGTTCTAGACTAGTACAATTGCATAATTGGATCTGCTTATGGTTTGGGCCTCTACAATACATGAATGGACATTCTAAAGATTTGAAAATTCTGGTGCCAAAACTGCTTTTGTACCTACTGTTTGTGTTTGTTCAGTTTTGATACTAGTACTAGATGAAGTTTTCCTACTACCAGCAATTGAATCAACACTAACAAAAGTATATATATTTTCTTATATTGTCTAAACAAATCATTCAAAGCATCAATGACACAACTTTTCAGTTTTCCAGGAACTTCTTATTAGTAAAGTGTATCAATAACGTACAATGCAAACTCTAATTTGTGTCGTGGATCAAATTCAGGTGCAATATAAATCAGAACATTCATTTTTTCAACATGTCCCTAATAATTATCGTATTTGTTTAGCATTTTTTCATAAATGTCTCTCAATGCCTTGTTTTTCACTGTCCGCGACCAAGTTTTTTGTGGTAAGATCTTCGTCCCCGAGGACTTAGTTTATTCTCCTTGATGATTGAAATTGTTGACATGCATAATTAGTCTTAATTTAAATGTCTCTGGGCATCGCAGTATTACGTCGACCGTCGTCGTCGATCTTAGACGCTCCCCTTAGCGTTGGGCGTCGCCATCGACCTTGGAAGAAGCGGACCCAAATTAGGCCTTATAAATGTCACGACATAAGTCATTAGGATAATACATAACTATTATTTTAGACGCTTTTAGAGATTTAATACGTCTTCCACTCCGTCCGTCGAGGCGAGTGGAGGCCTTGAGACTCGATCGGGTGTCCAAGAAAGGAACGTCACAAAGGGCGAGCCATGAATTCACCACATATAGGTCACACGTCTTAGTCGACGACATGTCACTGGTTTATAAAAAGAAGAGAATCATTAATTAGCCAATCTATGATACCACTAAAAGGGAGTGGTTAAACTCTAAGCAACTTTGAGACCAATATGTAGCAGCCAAGGAGCAACACAACCACCATGCAGCCCAGGCACCGTCATTAGAGTCTGCTAAAAAAACAAACACTGTCAACAAAGGATAATAAAGAGAAAGACGTACATTTCACCCCATACCGTCGACAAGTAGGCTCGAACTTGAGAGCTCATAGAAAAGACAAAGTGTTTTAACCACTTGGCCCAACATGTTTTGGTCATAATTTGTATTAGTTGATCTTAATAAAGTCCCAGTGATTTCTCGGTAGTTTTAATTTTGAATCTTGTTCCATCTACCTAGTTACAATCTCGCTCTAATATCATCTCTTTGTAGATTTGGCGTTACTCAAATTTTGTGGTAGACATTCTGATCACTCTGTGATTTTTCGAACATGCACTTGGATTTCTATTTGACAGTGTGTTTCTCCAACCCAAAGTTTGGGAACTTGGATTAAGAATCCAAAACTCATCCTACTTGAACGTGGAACAAATTAAAATAAGTAAATACATTAACATGCACGTGGACAAAAACAAACAAACAATTAACACAATTATATATGTATTGTGCTAGTTTAATTAACATCGAAACAAATTAATAGGTGCATTAATTAGTTGGTATTGAGATCAATGGTGGACGGTAGTATTATAATTATATTGTCATCTCATACAACAATTTAGATCACATACACAAGTGGATTAACTTTCGGCATGCAATGTTTGGTCCAGCAATTGGAACTAGGAGTTGCTTGGTGCATATATGGTGCATGTACTACTATAGTGGTGGTGGTGGTGGTGGTGGACCATAGCTAGCTAGTTCCAAAGGTCAAAAAACGTGTGTGCACCACTAATTAACTAATCAAACTCCATCCATAGGTGCAATCTTACTTACTACTCCAAAATGGAAACCAGCTGCACATGCACTTCCCCTTTGACTTTCACGACACACCCGACAAAATTGAGTTTTAGTTATTGAGTTAATGGTTGAGACAAACAGATTCATATTGAATATAAACAAATACAAAATATTTACAAATTTGTTCAAACGAACACAACTGAAATTGATGAAGTTGATTCGTGACGTGTCAAATTCTTATGAGATCGAGACTACTCAACTAACAACTCTATGTCTGAGATTTTGTTATATATTTATACTCTTAAATTCAGAGACATAATAATTAGTTTCTGTTTTTGTTTCCCCTAATAATCTGCTAGTTATACTCATCAATCAATGTTCAACACTTTTCTAGCTAATACAGTTTTAGTGCATGTATTATTCATTATCTTCAGTGTTCCAATATGATATGTTTGCTTAATTGGCTCTCCCTCTCTCTCTTACACACAATATTATATCAAATGATTGTGGTGGATTAGTTATATACGTGCCATTAATTACATGCATTAAGCCATTAATTGATAAAGTTTGTCATAATGTTGACCAAATTAATATATAGTTATATTGTAAGAGAAAGGTGGAGAAATGAGATGGAGCACTAGTAGTCATGCACAAGATAGACCACTCTAGACTTTCCCAACACTCATTACCTTTACTTATAAATACATATAACTAAGCCACTACTTGCTCTCACCACTACTCTCAATCAGTGAGTAACAACATATTCACATACTAAATTTATCGATCTTCACTACGTAATTGTACAAGATAGTATATTTAGTTTAAATTTCTTGATCTGGATCGATCAAATATGAGGTTTCCTGGTATAAATAATGTTGTAGCTGGCATGGCATTGGTAGTAGTATTGGTGTGTGGTTTGATGTTTGGAGCAAATGGATTGAATATGAACTACTACATGATGAGCTGTCCGTTCGTGGAGCCAGTTGTGAAGAACACTGTTTTTACAGCCTTGCAGGCGGATCCTACCCTCGCCGCCGGCCTTATCAGAATGCATTTCCACGACTGTTTCGTAGAGGTATGTATGTGCATGACATAAATGCTCAATCTCATGTACGTAGATCCAGTACACGTTCGTTGTTTAACTCTCAGTTAATCATATGATGAGGTCCTGCTGACACGTGACGTTTGTGCACTTAATTAGGTGATTCCTATGTATATTTGTATGTTTAAGTAATATACTTTTCTTTATGTGCGTATTGTATTGTAGGGGTGTGATGGGTCAGTTTTGATTGATTCAACGAAGGATAACACAGCAGAAAAGGACTCGCCGGCGAATTTGAGCTTGCGAGGGTATGAGATTATAGACAGTGCAAAACAGCAGCTAGAACAGCAATGCCCAGGAGTGGTGTCATGTGCTGATATTGTTGCGATGGCAGCTAGAGATGCAGTTTTCTGGGTACGTACCGTACCTACTATACAAACTTTTTTATTTTTCTTATAAGCAAGCGTAACCACCAAGTCTCGAATTTGAGACCTCCAAAGAAACAAGCGCCTTAAACCACTATGTAAATTGCTTGTTTTGAATAATTCTCGTCATAACTTTGTGTTTGTGCACTGCAGGCTGGGGGTCCGGTATACGACATCCCGAAAGGAAGAAAGGATGGAAGGAGATCTAGGATAGAAGATACAATAAACTTGCCTCCACCTACCTTAAATTCCTCGGAGCTCATTAGGATGTTTGGCCAGCGTGGCTTTAATGTTCAAGATATGGTCGCCTTATCCGGTATACTATATATCTACCTACTATTTACATCGTAACTAAATTTACTTTATTTTATCACCTAACGTGAGGATCAACTAGTAAATAGTAATTCCAGTTTAACCTGAGATCTTAAGTTCGAACCTCAGAGAATCAATGTGCTTCCACGACCTTATCTTCAATTTTTACGAAATTGAAAGAAAACAAAAACATTAGCATATAGTAATAAATATTAATTGACATATATATGTAGGGGCACATACACTTGGTGTGGCTCGATGCTCGTCATTTAAGCAAAGATTGAGTAGCAACAACGTGGATCCATCTATGGATTCGGAGACGGCCAAGACGTTGTCCAGAACATGCAGCGCCGGTGACAATGCGGAGCAACCTTTCGACATGACCAGAAACAGCTTCGACAATGTATACTTCAACGCGCTGCAAAGAAAGGCGGGCGTGCTGGCCTCGGACCAAACCTTGTTCGACAGCCCGAGAACAAGAAACATCGTCAATGGTTACGCTATGAACCAAGCCATGTTCTTCTTCGATTTCCAGCAGGCCATGCTCAAAATGAGTTTGCTCGATGTTAAGGAAGGTAATTCCAAGGGTGAAATTAGACGCAACTGTCGAGTCATCAATTAATTGATTACTATGTATGTCGATGATATTGTGCGTAATATACGTGTGTATCTCAAATCAAGTCTCGCTTAATTTTTTCTTTCTAATTATGTTCATTTCATGTGTATGGCATGAGAGCTTGTATCTTATAATACAATCGATGGTGCATTGGTGTAAATTATTAATGGTTGTTTTGTTTTGGTTTGGGTTTGGTTGTTGAATTTTGTTTGATTTGAGATTTAGTTCTCATTTGTGCAACCTACTTTACTGGTTGAATTTTACTCCCTTTGTCTTAAAATGAGTTTTTGTTTCACTGTTAGAAAAGAAGTCAGTTGTACATAAATATCAATGGTGATGATGATTCATGAAAATTCTAAAGTTAAATAAACGAATAACATAAAAACAATGACATCTGAGTGCCACTCAACATCATTAAAGTTTGTCAAAATCGTCATCGAATAAATTGTACGAGAAATGACTCATCTAGAGTCGTCAATAAACCAAAAGTGGTGACCACGGACGTGTGATCAGCCCAAGACCGTGGTGAGCATCTATGCTATATGGCAATAGGCGTGAGAGCGGCCCCATGACTACGGTCCTCATTCCTGTCCATTTTCCCATTTTACTTATTGGATTTAACTTGTTTTCACGTTTTAGTCATTTTTCTTTCACACGCACATGAATATCGGGTGATGATAATGTTTATTGGACATGAATCGGCTTGTTAATTAGAAATCGAGTTTTTTATACAATTGTATATATACATCATAATATAACATATGTTTACCGGTTGTAATTTTACATTTATAGGGGAAATTAAGAAGAAAAAAAGAAGTATGGTTTTTATGTTCAAATTGTTCCATTACTATATACACCAAACAAAAGAAAATACTGAGCACATTGGACAGATATAACCATAACTAGAGCCGGCAATCGGGATCCGAATCCGTGGATATCCAAAATTTAATTCGAGAAAAATCTTATTCAATACGATCAGATTGATTTCGGGTCAGATAGGATCGGATCGGACAAATCCAGTCATTTTAGTGTAAAATGAACGAGTTTGTCTAATCCAAAAAAATCTAATTCAAAATTTTATTGGATAAGATCGGATCTCATATTTTAATCAAAAATCCGATCCGATCCGACCGATTGCCACGTCTAATCTCTAACTATAACGAATGAAGAAGGTATGAGGTTGTAAATAGAATACTCCGACCCACCCAACCCATATTAGATATTGGGGTAGATCCGGCCATAATCAACGGAGCAAAAATCGGGTCAGACAGCGGGTTGTTGGGCTTAGGCATGAAAATCTAATACAATGCTCTCCTAGTTCGTTCTGCTGATAATTGCTGTTGGTGAAGGAACCAATTTCTGGTTGTGATCGCGATTGTTTGAGTAACTTGGAAGCTGTCCAATTGCTTGCACTCACTGCTTCATTTTGAGATCCAGAAGAAGGAAATTGCAGTTACTGCTTCAATTTGGAGATCCTGAAATGGAGAAGATGCATGAGGCGTTCGAAAAGGTGAGGATGATGCAGGCGTTCGAGAAGGTGAAGACGTTTGTGGGAATTGAGGGAGAAGAAGATGAGGAAGCCGCAGCTGCAGACGAAAACAATCCCTTCTCTTTCATGGACGACTTCAATCGCAACTGTACCCTAACCACCAAGCAGGTTTCTCTTACATTCTCTCAGTTTTTCTTAATTAGTTAGTTCATTATAGAGTTGAGTTCCAAATATTCCGTTCAATCAATCGCTATTTCTGTGTTTGATCTCGAATCATCATCGTAACCAGCTGTTACTATTTGCTATGCTTAATTAATTTATTGAATTCATAGTTACAGTTCTCTAATTGCTCTTACTGATTCATTTAACAGAGATTTTATGGTTTCGTCATTTGCTTGGTTGCTGGTTTAACTTGTACACTATTGGTAAGTTTCATTATTTATGGCTCTATATTTTCAACAACATTGTTTTCTGGTTTATCTTTGATTTTGCCAATCATTTCGTCGAATGAGAGTACTTAACTGTTGCACAAAGCTCTGAGTTTGTTATGTCACTGAAACCTTTTTATCTGTCTCCGGCGCTTAAGATAAGCAGTCAATGCCACAACCCTACCCTTACTTTCTTTGTCTTTTGGATGTGCTCAAATGCTGAGCTTGGGCTACATACTTTTTTGGAATCTAAATGTGAAAAGTGATACATCCATTGATATTCCCAATTCTTTTGTTTAATACTCCCTCCGTCACAAATGAGTGTCCGCTTGCCTTTTTGAGTATTAGTTAGTTAAGGATGATTGCCAACAATATCTCTAAGATAAGCTAGTTAGAACCCTTGATTTTGTTAACATAAGAGCATGTGAGGGCATATGGGGGAAAGGACAACTCTAGATAACTTATAATGGACAATCATTTTTGGATGGAAGGACTATAATTTTCTGGCTAAGTAACAAAACTTTTAATCAGATACTATTTAAATGGTTAAATAGTTCTTCAACCGGTATAGATTTGTCTAAGCAATGTTTATATTTCACCATACTTTTAGTTTAACATCTTCAATTTAACCTTTGAAGCTATAGGTATAGAGTCATAACTGAAAATTGAAAATCTTTGCAATGACTTAGCAATAGCTGAATAGCATATATATTCCTGGCATATTATCATCTGTTTGTGTGTTATCTGCATTTTCTTACCCATGTTTATTATATTTTGTTCTGTGCTAGCATTAGCCTTCACTCTTTGGAGGGATGTAAAATGATTCACATTCACTTGTATTTTAATAAGAAAGATGTCGAAACTTTTCAGAGCAGCTTGCTCCCAGACGGTATACTGACAACTTTTTCTAATCTACAAAAGTTCTAGTAAAACGGGAAGTTTTGAATTTAAAAATTGGTATATGGTGTCGTTGCAAAGTTGTAATTGGGTTTCAAATTTTGTATTTGATTCCTTAAAAAAAAAATCAAAATTTATTTATTTGGTTTTGTTGTTGAACTCTCCTTCACTTTGATATGACTTGTTTATCCCATAAGTTCTGATTTCCTTTGTTTGTTTTCTTCTTTTTCATGGAACAGTCAATGCTTGTTTTCTTCAAACCAATCAAGTTTGCAGTAACATTCACGTTTGGCAACCTGCTTTCCCTTGGGAGGTTTGGTTATATATAGTTTTCTTCATGATTTGCTGACTAAAATCAGTCCTTTATCTAAATCAGTTTATTTAATATACTAAGTTAGAGTCTTATGTATGGCAGCACATCATTCCTCATAGGTCCGAAGCGACAGGCTACTATGATGCTTGATCCTGTTCGGATATTTGCTACCGCCACATATCTTGCTAGCATAATTATTGCCCTGTTTTGTGCCCTCTATGTAAGTTATTACATACCCACCTTACCAATATCAAATAGCACTATTTGTATTTTGCTTTGAACCATGCCAGGATGAAGTCTCTAATGCTAAATTTTTCCCTTGAGCAGGTTCATAACAAGCTATTGACACTTTTGGCTATCATATTAGAGTTTGGTGCACTTATTTGGTATGTTGGAGAACTTCTTTTGAGAAAATATTTGTGTGGAAAAAAAATGTGATAACTGATAAGACTAACATGTAGCAACATGTAGATTTAGAATAACTGATGTGCTACCTGATATCAGTTTTTTAAATAGGATAATGAGTTTGGAATGCTGTTAAATGCTAGAATGTGTGATTCTCACCTCCACACATTAACCAGTTTGATGAAAGGTGTCCTTATTTTTTTTGTCCTATCTCAAACAAAGGACCCTTTTTCCATAGATGCCGAGGCATTAAACTTGTCAAATTTGTTTGGAAACCAGAAGTGATTTTTGTGTTTCACCTCATTTAATGTACTTCGTTTTATGAGGTCATTAGACTTAGATATTTCTAGATAACTTAGCAGGATCCCTTCTGACACTATAGACAATATTAGATTTCAGATTTTGTCATCTCACTAATGCTACAGAAAGAGGTCAAAATACAATATGTATATTCCTTTGAATTGTGTAAACAAAATTCCATCTTTACAGTTTGTTATGATTGCTCGTGATTCTCTCTTTCTCATCTGCATGATGGCTTTATGATGCCTTTCCAACTTTTCCCTTTAGTTTCATGTTTTCTATATTATAAGTTGACTGATTTAACCCATATTTTCTTTTTATAGTTTTTGTTTTGAACCAATATGGTTCAATCAGATGGTGCAGGAAACTAATTTGCATGGTTCTAGCATTTTAATCTTGTCAGTATGTTAGACCTTCTCTCATTCATCCACAGCAGTATTTTTGTGGTCATACAGAGATTGGTTGCTTAACAAGTCTCAGAGATGTAATATGTTGCCATTAAACTTTGGATTGGGTCAAAATATGAATTTATGGGAAAAAGAGAGCAGATACCCTGAGAAGATAAACTTCATTTTCATCATTGTTACTAATTTTATGATTTTTTTCATCCCTTCTATAATGCAGGTATAGCTTGAGCTACATCCCTTTTGCGAGGACCATGGTTTCAAAGGTCATGGTCGCTTGCTTTGACACTGAGTTTTAGGCTTATTATAATACTCAACTGGAAAGCTCACTCGTGATGGAAAAATGGTTCTCAACATAATTCTAAACCCTGGAAAAAGTGACAATTGAAGAGCACCACTGTTCTATGCATAGGGTGGAGGTTAGTGTACCTGAAATCCATCAAAATGCAAAGATTGAGACTGAAATTCATCCAAAAACCCATTTGCTTATAGTTAGTTCTTTGTACTTTAGCTTACCATTGACTTGTGTGCATAAGAATCAATGTGCTATTGAACCATATGAGATTTACAAGTGATGTAATGAACTTACGATATGTTTGTGGATTTTGGGTGATGCCCTATAGTCTCTCTTCGATTTTGTAAATTTCATCTGTTATGAAATCTCTTATTTGTCTGTCTAATGGGTGTTACTGATCTGGCTATTATGTCTGGTAGTTTTTTTTCTTCTCTTTTTTGCAGGGTTGTCAAGCAGGCTATCCTCAAAACCTGTTGGTTATTTGTGATAAATACACATGAACTTGCAGAGTATGGTGTCTACTATACTAGAACTGGTCAATGCACAACTGTTGGAAGTGAGACAAACTTGATGAGCACCCAACAAACATCAGTCTTCTCTTGCCCAGGTAAATTACAAGGTAGCGTTTGAATTTAAAAAATTGTCCAGGAATTGAGATCGAGAATCAGAAAGTGGATGATATTTTCAGTGTTTATGTTTGGATTGTGAATTTTTGGTCATGAAAATTCTCATTCCCATTTCAAAAAATTAAATTTAAAAGCTAACTAAGATGATACACACTCTGTAAATTTTCACAGCAATAGGAACCAAATTATTTTGCAGACAACATTGAGTCACTTCACTTGCATAAGTAGTTTAACAAAGCAACAAGATATTGATTTATTGTGCAGGGAAATTCAGGTGGTGGCTGCTTCTGCAGTTGTGAATCCATAAGAGGCATAAGAAATAGCACCAAGATCCCAGCTATGGTGTATGAGTTCAGCTTTGGCATCAACACCAGCAGCACCCATGGCTACATGTAATGGGTAAAAGTGGTCAGGCCAAGGGTGAGCCATTTTTGCGTAAGGTGCCTTCTCCATGAACTGGTTCACATCTTCATATCTAAATTACAATTGACATGAATCCATGGATTATTTGAAGAAGTAAATGAGGGTATATTTATATTAGAGTCGGCAATTTGGATCCGAACTTGAAAGAACTCGAAATCCAATCCAATTTTATGCTGATATGATCCGGTCTGACATTTTTTAGTCGGGTCAAAATAATCCTAAGACAAACTTGGGTTGGATTGTACAAAAACTTGCATGAATACGAACATTTTACCCTAAAATTTGAAATCTAGTCTTATTTGCGACCCAAGACTCGAACCCCATTCAAGTTGGATTTGGGTTAGGATTTATCAACTTGAACAAACCCGATCCAAAACCAAAAAATTCCCACATCTAATTTATACTCCCTCCGTCCCAAAATGAGTGTCCTGTTTGTCTAAATTTTTTGTCCC
>JAYMTF010006010.1:0-10806 GCA_036897485.1 Pelargonium nanum
CGGAGTATATAATAGTAATAGGTAAGATAAGAAATAAAATTTAAATTTACAAAGTTCAATTTTTGTTTATCATTATTTGAAAATTAGATTAAATTTACATGTATTAAACTAAATTTTCAGCCATTTTCAAATTTTGAATAAGATAATTTTTTTTAGATTTTAATAATTATCAATAAACTAATTTATAAATATTAACAAATAAAAAAAATGACACATGTCAGAAGAATAGAGTTACATGTGTCACACAAAGAGCTTGTGCATTTCCTTTATAATATATATATTAGATTTTTAATTTAGTACTACTTCGAATGTGAATGGCGCTGACAATTCGGGTCCCAATTCTGACATAAACGGGTTTGTGTTGCGGGTCTCCAATCGTGTCGGGTTGGATTCAGGTTTAACGGGTGAAACGTGCGAGTCGGATCATAATTTGATGTTTAACCAAGTTCTTAAAATTTTGGGTGGGATTTTTGGCATAGGTGGAAATTTTGGGTTGGATCCATCCGGACTCACATTTCGGGCTGCAATGGGTCGGGTTTCGTATTTTAGTGTAATTATGTGAGTACGCGAGTTTGCCCGATACAATGTTTATAGCATGAACCCCACTCGACCCAAAAGGGCTACATTGTGTGGGTCAGGTTTCATATTTTTAGTGTATATTGTGTCGGTTAACGAGTTTGTCCGATGCGATCCAATCTGTAATGTTCATGGCATAAACCCTACCCGACCCAAAAATTGGACGGATTGAATACACTGTTTCGTTTTTTTGGATTACGATCCAAATTGTCAACTCTACCGTAAATTTTCACACAAATTATTGCAATCCATAGTCCTATTTCAGACCAATCAAATTTACCGCAATTTGAATCTAATGAACAATCTTTTACACTAAATACGTAGCTTTTTCCCGGGTTGCTTAAATGCTTCGCGGAGCAGGATTCACCATTAGGCCCTGAAATAGCTCGACTTTGTGCTTATTAAGATCGAGTGGATGGCCGGGGGAAAAGAGCAGCATTTTCGTATAAAGTTATCGGTATTTTTACAAGAATACGAAGCAAAATACACTGAAAACCTCTCTTAAAGTATCATAAAAAACATCAAATTATGATCAACAAGTACACAATAAGGCTCACCGACGCGGAACAAAATTCATTTCCGCAGATCGTGGCCGCGCTAACGTCATTTCCATTAGTGAAATCAGAAGCAGAAGGTAATTAGTACTAATTACCAATTAGCGGTTGCTATGAAAGTTCGTTTCATGCTCGGATTCTCACACACATTATGGATCAATTTGTGTCGGGATTTGAGTTAGTAGTACCCATTCTCGTAGCTTGAGAGACGAGTGTCGGACAAAACAGTGAATAGTTGTGTGTCTAAAAATTGCTGCAAAACCCGAAAGAAATGCAAGTCGTTAGTACTCAGCGTCATATTTCCAAATGGAAGAAGAATCAACCCGAAACACGAGGTGATACATAGTACAAGAACTTGCAAAAGAAGAAAACACTGGGAACTAGTATATAGACCCGATCAATTGTCAGGTCGGGTTGGAATTAGGATAACCGGTATAGTTTTTAGGTAAAACCCGACTCGCAAATCGCACAAACCTGCATCCCTTACTTGGGTCCAAGTTTAGTAGTGGCATGTCGTGTTTCAAGTTTTACATGGAGAATGTGTGAGTTTGCCCGACCGATCCCGCGAAATTGGGAGTTCAGTTTTGGGTGCCCGCGGAAAGCGAAACAAATTAAGTTTGCAGTAAGTTAATCCTAGCTAACATGGACTATATTTACCCGAAAACTCGAAGTTCAGGACTAAATTTATGACTTTTTGAAAGTTCAGGGGCCTCAAAGTCTTTTCTCAATACGGGTTACTATATGTAATGAAAATGTTGAGTTAAAGAATGGTAGTTACCTTAATGAAAGGGCGGTCCCTAGTCGGAAAGGAATCAATGAAGCTATCTTTAAGAAGTATTGAAACCTAAAAAAGAAACACAAGATATCAACTCATCAAACCGAGCAACCACATGTGTTCGAACTATTTTTCCCGACATATACAGAGAGCAATATAGAAGATTTGGGGTTTAGTTTCTCTTCTAACCCGATCGTTATTTGCTTGTACGCTGGTTATCGTATGAGCCCTCATATCTTGACAAATTGACTCCAAGTAGCGCCTCATAACGGTCAAAAAATGAGCAGCAGCTTGAGCCTGCAAAAGATCGGGATTTAATATTCACATCTCGAAATTTCATCAAAATGTATGATTCTCCGATAAGATGAGTCTCTAACTGACTAGACAAACCGAATAGACACGAGCAAAACGAATAGACACCTGAATTTGGTTGCACCTATTTACAGGATGCCTTTTAGCAACTGAGCTTTCAGCTTGCAATCTAGAGTGGATTGGTCCGAGTTCGGAGTAAAGATCTTTGTATCGAGGAAGTCCCGGCAAGTTACACATTTTGACCTGCAAGGGCAAAAATGTAAAATATATACTCGAAAAAATAACTGTATATATAATAATTTAGGGCTATGTTACTTAGTCTCGGAAGGGCGAGCCTTAAGGTCACGAGTTGAGCGATCAATTTGGACCCAAACCCCCGGGCACCCGAAATCCGAGATCGAATAACATAGACCCGGTTAAATTTTGGGTCGGAAAAATCCACACCCACCACACATTTTATAAGTGAAACCGCAACCCGACCTGACATACGGCCTGAAACCCACACGAAACCGCACCTCTTGCGGGTGGGGTTCAGGTTATGCTTTTTCAACCCAAACCGGAACCTAAATTGTCACCTCTAAGCACGGGTTCAAATCACGTTGCCTTATATGTATATTTGTGCGTGCAACTGCTGAAAATCTCAGTGGTTTTTCTTCCACGAGAATCGTTTCATTACCATGAAAACATAAGTTTTTTGCCTACACTGTAGAAGTGTCGGGATTTATTATATTGATGTTCCAAGGGATCACTCCCCTTCTAATGCTAAGGGCAGGTACCGCTCGATAGAGCTGGCAAATTTGGACTCGAACCCGAAATCCGACCTGCATTCTGACGTGATCGGTTAGCGTATAGACCCAATTAATTTTTGGGTCGGGGCAGGTGTGTCATCAAGAAATTGCGGGCCGAGTTGGGCAAACACACTCACCCGCACATTTTCTAACCGAAAACCATACTTGCACGGACCCAAACCTATTTCGGGTCGGGGTCGGGTTAGCTTTTCTCCAACCCGAACCTAGCTTGAAACGTGAATTGCCAGCTCTACTTCTCGATATGTCGGGACTTACATCTAAGAGATCATATATGGTTTAACGAACCTGGTCCTTAAGCACATTAATGTGAACAAGATTAGACGTTTTCAGCTTCAATTCCGCGGATTGGTATTGTATGCCAACCTGCAAATTGAATGAAAAAAAAAAACTAAATCAAAACATTGGTAATATTCGGGTTGCAGTGACATATTTGATTAATTTATGTATACCGACAAATTACTTTTAGACATTTGACATAATTGACTGACTGAATCAACATGTCACTTTCACTATACAAAACTCACAATGTAAGGAACCGGCGCATCAAGAAAATCGAGCATCTTCGTTGGCAGAACCTGATAATATCAACAGAACTTGGCGTAAATGAAAACGTCAATCATATCAGATCTAAAAAATTTATTTAAAATACGTGTTCTCAATCTCGGGATTTCATATTCAAACTTACCGGAAGAAGTAAACTTTGCCATTGAAAAGGAAGAATGATGGGAATAAGAGACAACACCGTCGCTGATAGAACACCCTGCATTAGTCGAGAAATATGTCAAAGTCGAGACCAAAAAACAAAAACAAAAAACTCTATCCTTTGCAACACCGTTTTCACGGTTTACGCGACGGTAAGGTTCTTGTCTGTTGACTTTGAGGTCACAAGTTCGAGTTAGAGAAACAACTTCTCTGCAAAAGCTCGGGAAATATTATGTATATGAACAATCCTCCCCAGACCTATACCTAGCAAAACGGCCCGTGACCCGGTAAACATGCGGGCATTTTGACCCGGCCTGTTCAGGCCCACGGCCCCATTTGCTAATCCTAGACCCGACAATGGCAGGAGCCTAGCGCAAGCAACAGGCTGCCCTTTCAGGCTGCTCCCATTTGCTTGTCGTTGCAACAGAAATAGCTTAGAAAACATTACATGAAAAACTCACAAGGAAATTACTGTTTTGTCCACGAAAGAAAATTTGCCAAGCAATTGTCTGTTTTGAAGCTTATTCCAATAAAAAAAAACTTACCAAATTTGGGCACATTATCACGACTTGTTTCTCCAGCAAAACTCCGTTAACCAGCGCCAAAATCTGGACGCAACACAACATATCAAATCAACAACTCTAGCAAAATCATAACAACGCAAATATACTAAACAAAACAAAATAATAATAAAAAAGACGAGAAATTTTACGCTTTGAAGGGAGAGAACTCGACAGATAGTTGCAGTTGTCCATAGTGATAGCGCAAGAGCTTCCTCGGCAGCAGCCAACTTTGCATTAGCCTTTTTCCAAGTTCGGTAATAGTAAGTACGTAAACTTTTAAAGCACAAACTAAGAATTTTCAGTAACCGAAATTACCTCCGCGGGTTCAAATGTATCCAGATACTTTTGATTATAGACGAGACAAGAAAGCGGAGGTCGCCTATATATTAACGCCTGTAGATGCTCGAGAGGCTTAAAGACAAGATCACCACCGCGTGACGGCAGAGGCTGAGCGTGATAACTACAAACAATTTGTAGCAACTCATTTTTCGTTTCCTACGACACAGATCACGCAAACGGCAAATGATGAGCAATCGGCAATCAATATATTACTAGCTTAACATGTAGGCGTCGATAAATAATAAACTGACCCTGGCCCATTCCATTATCAACTCGTCCCTGAAATCGGGACTGCTATTTGAGTAACTTCCCTCATCCTCATCGTCCGATGCAAAGCTTCTAGCTGGACTGCCAAAGATAACGATATATTGAGACACGGTTGAATAAAAAACGATAACATGTATAGTAAACTCAAAAGTGGAATTGCGGAAAGTTCTAGAGTACGAGTTTAATTCACATAGGTGTGGCATTTCATGTTCACGGGTTGTGTTGAAAGTTTATTTATTATATGGATCCATCCGAAAATGACCCAATTATTATACAAGTTAGTTGTACAACACGACTCATTTATGAACAAGTCGACACGACACGACATGCTCAACACGTTGTCAAAGTTGCACGCTCCGACCCAACACGTTTAAACAAATGGGTTTGGATCAACCCGACACGATATGCGTCATTTTTTACAATTTTATCCTTCAATGGGTGGGTTATTAAACGGGTTAGTCGACACGAACACGATTAAGCTGCACCCCAAACCCGCTTGAATTCATGTTGTGTTCGTGTCAAGTCACAGCCACGGGTCATGACCCAATTTGTAAGCCCTAACCTCATACAAAGAACGGATCTGGACACATAAGAGTTATACCCGAAAAAGAAAAGGACAACAATTCTCGGTAAGGTAATATAAATCTACCACCTGAATAGGAGGGAGTCGGAACTTCCCACACGCTCCAACTTGCAGCTTTTGGACGAGAATATCGTTGTCTCCGGAGAAGCAAGGCTATTGTCATAGCTTCCACACATTCTTTCATAAATTTCAGACCGGGTGTCCGAGACCTCGGAAGCATTATCATCGAAATGCAAATTCTTTCTACTGTCTTTATCGATGTCCCTCACTTGACTAGAATCCGAAGCCTCGCTACAAGTAACACTTTCCGGAGACGGAGGCTCCGACGTCTTCAATGGGGTCCGGAATTCTTCATCCGGCATCACCATTCCCGCAGCTGCAGCTGTGAGAGCCACGGCGCTGTTGACGGGTATTGCGGAAGCCATCCAATCCGGAGAACTTCCCCGCTCGGGAGAACCAGCGTCCGATTGTGGTCTTGACACGGCCGGGCTGTATTCGTTGATAGACATTTCTCGGATAAACTCCGTTATCCGATTCAGACGCTCCTGTGCAATGATACTGCATAAAAGTAAGTAAGCATATGAATTATAAAGGATCTATACAAATCAGGAAGAAAAAAAAAACTATCGATATGGTCCTTGAACTATTAGGACCCGACCAATATGGTCCCTAAACTAATTTTATGCTAAAATGGTCTCTAATATTAACCTCCATTAATTATTTGTCCATTTTGCTGATGTGGCGTTAAAATATATATAAAAAATGAAATATCTAACAAAAGTTAACACCGGAGACCGTTTTGGTCGTTTTATGAGGATTCAAGCTAACCTGTTCAACATCTCGTAATGTATATCAAAGAAAGGAACCCGGGTTAGCATGCAATAGCAACGAGGAGCGGAAACTAAAAAGCGGCTGCTTCCTACAGCCGACTGAGAAAGGGGCGATGAATTGCCTAAGATACCGGGACACCTCTGGACGATTTCTGGCACGTGCAAACAAACGCCGTAAAGAGTGGCATTGTCTGCTACCTGATCAAATAAACAGATATTCTCTGAGTCAAGCCAAGTGAAACCGAGCTCTATTCAAACTAGAGGAGAATATGCAATAGGAGATCGAGCCTCATTTTACCGTTTAAAAACGTGAATTCCACGTGGGGGTGGTTTTCAAGCGATTTTTGTACAAAAAGCTAATATATTCAAATACGTTATTGCAAACGACGAACTCAACTAAAAGCTTAAACTAATAGTTGAAGGCTCAAATACCACACAATAGACCAACTCAAGAAAATAGAACTGACAATTCGGATTGGATTTTTCCGGGTTGAAAAGGACTAACCCGACCCCGACCCACAGGAAAGTGCAGGTTTGCCCACCCCGATCTACAATTTTCGCAAGGCAAACCCGACCCGAACCTGCATAAATGTGAGTCGGATTATGGGTGATTCCCGTCCAAATTGTCCGCTCTAGCTGAAGGCTCACTAGCAGTTATCAATCCCCGTTCATATGATCATATGACCGTTAATGAAACTTCAATCAAGACAAAACCGACTCTATCTCACATGGAATTTTGTCGAAGAAACTAAAAAGCTCAGGCGTGCGACAACGGGGAAAGGAAAAGAAACGAAACACTTGCCTTGAGTGAGAAAACAAACGACAAATCATCTCTGCCCAAGTGTTCCTGTCCGTAAACAAGTTCATTTAGTTCACTTAGTGACGGAGTCCTCTCCAATAGCCGTGCCTGTAAGACGAGAAATCCATATGTGAAACAATATGCATGACCGAGATATAGTTCAACACTTGAACATAATGTCATGGAAAAACGGAAAATATCTGACCTTAACGCCACTAGGAAAACAGAAGGAGGCTAAATCCTTTACACGCATAGCTAACTTCTTCCCGGGAGGATATTTAAAAAGAACCTGTCAGCCCAAAAAGATTAGTACTCATCCAATACGAAAAGAGACCGACAAACGGAATTGCCAACTCAATGTGAGCCTCAAAGTCGAGACGCCTAATTTATTGGTATGGGATGTCAAACAACTAGTAGTTATGCACTCAACCTGAGGTTCCAATGCGGGAATCGGAGGAGGCCGACGGCTTGGATAGTAATCCATTGAATCCGCTCTCTCCATCTCTAGCTCCCATTTCTTCCTCTTTGCAAATGCTTCCTCCACAATCTCAAGATTAGCATCGGGACTAAGTCCAGCGACAATAAAGTGTTCAAAGATCGAGGTCGGCTCTTTAAACTTGATGTAATCCTGCAATAACATATAGCACGATGGTTGATATAAAATGAAACAAAATTGTGTACATTACATAACCATAAAACGCATGGGATTGCTTTGAAAAAATAACCATTTCAAAGACTTTCAATAATTTGTATCTCTATTTCAAAAAGAAAACTACGATGTCGTTAACACCAAGTAGCTTAGGCTTTTGGGTCGAAAACGTTAATAGGATAAATGGAAAAAAAAAAAAAAAAAAACAATCAAGCGAAATCAATTTCATTCAAATAGCATACCGGGCCTCTGGAGTGAAGCTGGTACCACTGTCGTTTTTGGTTTGCTAAGATCTCGGGATTGAAACTCGACTTGAGAGCTTCTTCGGGCCCACCGCCACCCCATCGCCAAGCCTTTTGCATTGAACATTTCCACCTCTGAAAGCTGCTACTAGTAGTAGTAGTAGTAGCAGGAGGAGGAGTACGTTTAGGTCTTGAGTTCAAAGTCAAATTATCACTCATGCAGCGCCTATGCCCCGGCGCACCGGGACCCCGCGGGGGCATGCTGGGATTATGAGGAGCCGGGTACACGGTCTGCAGAGCTTCGCCGGCCACTCTACAGGCCTCCTGCAAAACGCCATACGCTGTAGGAGAGGTTGGCGAATGTCTATCGTCTGCTGGCTGGGGTTTCTTTTTGGCCTCCACATTCACATCCATATGAAAGATACTCATTTTACCATCGAAACCGCGAAACAACCTTCCACCACCTCAAAAATTCACACCACCACTTGCTCAAATGGACTGATTCTCCACAATATCAACCCATTTAAGCGAACCAGAACCCAAACCGGACCAAATTGACAACAAGGGTTCCTCTAATTTATCTATCTCTCGATCCTCGATTTCACAAATACCCAAGTCACGAAACCACCCAATGTGCTCAAAAAAATCGAAACTTTACTCTTCTCAATGCAACTAACACATACCCTGTTGACAAAAACACAACAAAACAATCCAAAATCTTCAATAAAATACCCGAATCACACAACAACCCTATGCGCTCAAAAATCAAAACTATACACTTTCAATGCAAATTACACATACCCAGTTGACAACAACACAAGAAAACAATCCAAAATCTTCAATAAAATACCAAATCACAAAAACATTCGATGTGCTGAGAAAATCAAAACTTTAATCTTTTCAAAGCAAATAAGCACATAACTTGTTGGCAAAAACACAAGAAAACATCCCAAAATGTTCGATAAAATACCCAAATCACAAAACCATCCAATCTGCTAAAAAAATCAAAACTTTAATCTTTTCAAAGCAAATAACACATAACCCTGTTGGCAAAAACGCAAGAAAACAATCCAAAATTTTCAATGAAATTCCCAAATCACAAAACAAACCAAGTGCTCAAAAATTCAAAACTTTAACACTTTTCAATCCAAATAGCACATATTATGTTGGCCAAAGCATAAAACAACCCAAAATCTTCAAAGAATACCCAAATCACAAAACCATCCAATGTGCTAAAAAATCAAAACTTACACTTTTCAATCCAAGCAACACATACCCTGTTGGCCAAAACACAATAAAACAATCCAAAATCTTCAATGAAATACCCAAATCACAAAACCATCCAATGTGCTAAAAAAATCAAAACTTTACACTTTTCAATCCAAACAACACATACCCTGTTGGCCAAAACACAAGAAAACAACCCAAAACCTTCAATAAAATACCCAAATCAACAATAAATGGTTCCATGTTTTTCAAAATGAGAATCAAATCACAATTTGTAACGGACAAAACTGATTAACAAGCAATAAATGGGTCAATAAATTAGAAGCTAATTAATTTCTCCAAATGCCAGAAATTGAACCCAACGGACAAAAAAACAAAAAAGAACAGAAATTGATTACCTGGTTTTGTTGGGTTTGAAGATAATTGTGTTTTTGTGTTCTTTCAGGATGAGAAAGCGAGAGGAGAGATTGGGAGTTGCTAAAAATGGAAAGGCCAACTCAGGTAGAGGAAACAAGAAAGTGATTATAGAGTTTCTAAAAATATCATTACAGTCCCTACTCTCTCGCCAAATATTTTTCATGTTTTGTCTCTTTGGCCTCAAACCTCGGTGCGTTTTCGGATTTTGCCAAAAAAAATCTGCCCAAATTAAATATCTACATTCAATTTTTCTCTGTCTTTTAATGTTTTTAAATTTGGATTAAATGATGTTTCAGAAAAAAAAAATAAATTGGATTAAATGAGCATCGAGCGCTCGGAACGAGCAATTTGAATTTGAATTCACGGGCATACGAAGCTCGACCCGTAAGTTTACGGATTTGCGCCACATAAAAAAAGTTATCTAGAACTCAAATTGTCGACTCTGCTAATGCAAGATATATTTATTTGCGTGTAAGCATGCTAATGCCCCGACACTCATACCGTTTTTTTTTGCTAGCTTAGTTCAATTCAAACATATCCTTTTTTTGGGGTGGAGGGACGAGTCAATTATGACTGAAGATGTAAATGTCGGGAATGTTGAGATTGTGCAAGCTAATGTTGGAAAGAAAATAATTGACGCACTTTGTAAATAAGTAGATATGAAATCTAAAGAAAACAACATTAAATGTCTAAAATGTCCGTGCTAATCAACTGAACATATATTCGAGAGCACAAAAAGTTTGAATTATCCAAATTGTTAAGATAAACGGGCGTTAAGAGGGGTTGAACGAACATTCATAATTCTCAATGGTCGTTCATCTCTACTAAACTTATAATTTGGAGTATATTTTGTTTGAACACAATCCATTTTTTATATAGGGGCAACTACGCCCGATCCATTACCACAAGGTCGATGAATTGAAATTATATACCTAAGATATTAATAGCTTACTTACATTTTCATTGTGGTGTTAAACATTGTGCCTTATACTTCAATAAAATATTTGTAATGATAATATTAAATTTAGAAAATAAAGAATTTAAGCTAAATGGATCACAAATGAAAATCTCGTTCAATTTCACCCTTAAATTTAAATAAAATATATTTATGTAATTGTATGATGTTATCAACTATAAACCTAATCTAATATATATATATATA
>JAYMTF010006011.1:0-10805 GCA_036897485.1 Pelargonium nanum
ATTGCATCAAAATCGATGCTGGTGCTTGGTCCCATGCTTTGTCAATTGCAGAGAGAATAGAGGAGCTCTGTTCTTGTGTTGATGTGATGATCAGAAAATCAATAACCCTGATCTAGAAATCAATCTATACTCAAGAAACTGAGTTGGCTCCTCTTTTTTTTTCAATGAATTGTTTGAGAGTTGAAGGTGAGTGATTCTGTAAATATGAAGATGCATATATACATAGGATTAGAGGAAGGGGTTAAGACTTTCTGGTATTTTAGTTTTTTCTTTTTCTTTTTCTGGTAATGTAGTTATGATTATTTATTGATTTTTTGGTTAAAATTATTATGTTTGGTTCTTAAGCAGAGCCTATCAACCAGATAGCTCATTTTATATTTGATGGAGAGAGACACTCTATTTTACCAATAATCTAACCTCATCTTAGAATATTTCAGTTAAAACAATGTTTTGGAGTCTAAAACATTTCTAAATTTCTCATTTGACAGTTATTCAGTTTTCTTGTCACATGTTTATATAAAATGTCTAGTCATGGACTGAAGCTAGTTTCTGAATTTTTGTCTCTTCAAATTCTCATAGCTAATTCTCATCATACCAAGGATATAAATAATTTTTATGGAAGTTTCTAGTTCCAAAACCAAATAATCATTAGCTCAGTCAATTTGCACTGGTTACTGGCAAGTGTATAAGAGCTATAAATAGAAAGTGAGATTAGGCACCTACTTTCTTTCAAGTTTTTCATTTTTCTTAACAAGTCTCTAAGATTTCCTTTCTATCAGAATTCTTTATTAGAGTTGAAGTTTTTGAATATTCTGTTGGATCATTTTTCAAGATAATGAACAGAATTTGATCTTCCCATTTGGTTTACTTGATACATAAGTCTGATATGTGAGATACAAATAAGGTAGCTGTTTTTTATGCAAATAAGCAGATTTACATGCTCAAAATGTTATATAGTACAAGTGAAAGAGCTTATCATTCATAGTGTCAGCCATCAAGATCAGAGAACTCGCTGATTCGTGAAAGGACCAACTGAGCATGTAATAGTAAGAACTTAACATGTTTGTTGAGTTGATTATAGAACTGATCTTTCCAAACTGTCAAGATCCTTTGGTTCTTTGTTTTCTCTTTGTTTGTGTCTGCTTATTTTCTTTGCATCAGCCAAAGACTAAAGAGAGTAGAAAATTCTGTCATTTCATTAAATATGATCATCATATACTTCAAATGTAAGAGAAATGATATATCAAACTACAACAAAATTGATGCTAATAAATTTATAAGCATCAATTGAGGGGATTGAAATGGTGTTACCACAGTTGTATATAGATAAGAACGAGTTGCGAATTTCTTGATTGCCTCTCTAGAATCTAAATTTTCCTTCATTCTGTTTTGAGTATATTTATGCTATAAATGTGTTCTGATAGGATAGGTTTAAGAAATTTAATGTTCTGTTGATATCAATATATTGTAAATGTTTTTAGTGAAAATTACCAGAAAATCCGGAGTGTTTAAGAATCTTAGGCACATTTTTTCAAGATCAGCCCTTGAACCAGAATGCTATAAAGCCTATAACTAGTCTCTCACAGTACCAAGAAGTCCAGGATTAGTATAAAATTCTTCAAATAATATTGCTCCATCTTTATTGTATATACAGCTTGCTCTTGCCATTTGAGTCATTTTGAATAGCAAATGAAAAATAAATTAAAGAGCTTATGTATCATATCATCATATGTACATGCACACAGCAAATAATACAGTCTGTACAGCCTAACTAAGGTGACAATCATGCTCTAGAGTCTGTTTATGCCATTTCTCTGAAGCTTTGTCGCGAAGCCAACTTTCAAATTGGATATTTGATTTTGGAAATCAGTTCATCATTAGTCCAACTGATCCTTAAATCTCTGAATCTTCCTTGTATATTGCAGATTTAACCATCATCTTTTCTCCAAATTTCAGTCTACAACTTTTCATAGCATTCAATTTTTCTGTAATGTCTGATATCACACCATCACCTTTACTCGAAATCTTTGTTTTCAACTTTTTCAAAGTAATAAATCTTTCTGTAATGTCTGATATCATACTAATATCTGCGGATTCACCTGATCTCAATCTTTCATTTGCTTTTCCAATTTGGTGCTGCAGAATCATGAAGAAAAAAGATTTAGGACTGTAATGCTCAAAATTCTCAAGAAAGTGGAATCCTGATTGTTGCATATCAAGAAAATATGAAAAGAACAATATATACCTTTAGCCAGAGATTTTCAGTCTTGATGTTCACATGTAAAGTGTCTAGATTGGGACATATCCAACACAAGCTATCAAGAAATGCCCCGTAATTCCCGGGCTTCATCATGATTTTAACTGTCAAATGCTCGAGGTGACTCAAGGGCGACACCACAAATTTTCTTGTTTCTTCGGGAAATATCAATTCCTTCAAAAATTACAACCAAAGAAGAAACTTAACTGATGAGAAATATAACTTGCAAGTTATGTTTGACACTAATGAAGACATGTACATACCTTATCACGGTGACAGTTGAGTGTTAAACCCTTGCAATGATCAAACTTATTAAGAAAATCACAGAAAGCGCCAAACTGGCTAATGTCTTGAAGATTCAAGTCCACACTTATGTCAGCCTCCAATAGTTCCAAAACATTCCATGAAGAAAGAGCAATCAGTGGACCTGAATACTTGAACTGCACTAGGTTTGGAACATCAAGGTTTACTTCAGAAAGTTCACAGTTGCTGAACTCTAAGGTTCTTAGACTTTTCTGAGAAATTTTTGCATTTACAAGGTCCCTACAACCATCAATAATCAGGTTCTCCAACTTGTCAAATTTCGGAAGGCGATGTTCCAGAAAACGGTCTGTGATTTTGACTGTCTTAAGAGTCAGGTTAACCAAGTTCTTGCATTTGGCAACATCAATTTTGCACACAGTTTTTTTTATGTATAGATCATATTGACTCCCAATGTAGGTGAAAGAATGCAAGTTAAGACCTTCAATTTGGACTTTTTTCAGTCCATAGCAGATCTTGAGAGTAATGTGCTTCACTTTGTCACTTGAAATCTGCACATTTTTTAGTCTACACCTCTTGAGACTAAAACTTTGGATCACAGGACAGCCAGAAAAAATACTCTGCAATGCTTGACTGTACAAATGGACGCCATTGAGAGAGAGTGTTCGCAGAGAAGAAAGGTTCACGGAACCAGGCAAAGGGTTGAGCTCCAAGCCAGCCAGTTTCATGGATGTGACTGATTGAGAAAGAAATGCCTTTTGCATCAACCTGTAAATCTCTTTCCCGTTCAGAGCTGTTCTAATGCTGATGTCCAGCACTTTCACTCGGTTCTCCAACGCTATGTCCAACCACTCCTCTACCTGAGGTTTCAAGTCTGCATCAAAGCCAGTCATGTGGAGATAAAGTTTCTGAATAGGCCAGTGACTGTCGCGGCGTGACAAGGTTCCGTTGACGAATTCTACAAACTTGTTCCTGTTATCAAGTGCTCTCTTGTTGTTAAAAATATCAGCCAAGGAAAAGAAGTACTTCTCGTCGAGGATGAGAGCGGGAGATGAGTTCCAAATGGACCTCCATCTCTTGGAAAGGACGATGGTTCGAGCAGCTTCTTTGACGGGGAGGAAGGATAGGATGTCATGGATGATGGGTAGTGGTAGCTCGGAGATCCTGTCTTCTCCCGTGTAATTACTGCTAATGTTGTTGCTTGCAGTGCTTACGTTTGATCCCATGATTCTGAACTTTATATATAGTGGACCAAATTTTACAGGAAAAAGAAAAATAGAGGACAAATGTTTTTGTGTTGCAGAACCAAATGGGATGTTTTGCAATCCAAAATGAACAGAAACACAATATGACAGATAAGAAGAGAATTGCAGAAGAAATGTGATTTGGTTCCAACAAAAGGAATTGCAGAAATTGTATGCAACCTTTTCTTTTCTTCGTTTTTTTCTCTCTTTAAACAATAGGTGGTTTGTGGATGATCGGATGTTCAGATGCGTACCTATGTATTGTAGACAGAGAGGTTTTACCTTTTGTTTTGGTTTTGGAAGTTTGTTTTTATTCTGTTTTGGCCTGTGTAAATTGGTTAATTATCTTGTATTTTTTTTTTTTTTTGTTAAGTTTGTTTTTCTGGTACTGTCTTGTGTTGAAGCTTTGATCTTTAGACTGTCATGTACTCATGTTGTTTTAGGAATATTTTGTTGGAACAATATACTCCGAATTAGTTCTGTAAGGTTCGGTATTAATTTGTTGAATAAAAGAATTATATAAATTGTCCAAGTTATAACATGTATTTAGTAACAAATATGTGAACCAAATCACCAAGTATAATCATAATTATATATACACACATATATATTACTCTCTATGTCCCAAAATAAGTGTATTGTATTTTTTTTTTAAAAAGTTAGTTATATGCATAAATTATCAATAATGTATCTATAATAAGTTAGTTAGTATCTTGAGTTTATTAATTTACATGTGAGTGAGGATAGAAGGGCACATATACAACACTAACTCCTTTGAAGGGTAAATATACAACACTAACTCCTTAATTTTGCTCGAAATAGAAAAAAAAAACACTTATTTTGAGACGGAGAAAATATAAAGTAATATCATCATAATATTTGGTATTAATAAAATGAAAACTTTTCAAATTAATCATAAAAATGACTAAAATCCACAAGTGAAGGGAAAAGAATGCTTGAAACAGAACAAATATGTGATAGAGAAGAAAAAAGAAATTAGGATCAGAGAGACGCAGAACAAGTTCTTTCTTTATTGCAAGGTTTTCAACATATTACATATACATAAACAATGGTTACATTCACCCTTTACAATATCTTATATACACACAATGGTCATAGACTTACAGTACCATTTTGGTTATAATCATACTTCACAACATATACGACAAGCAATGGTCACAGTAACTACCTTTACAATATATACATATGAAATGGTACAATTGAACTTTACAATATACACAAAACAGAAGTGCATTGTAGAATATATATATAGTACTTACTTCCAGCTAGGAGGATGTTCGTGGCTCCTCATGACAATACTCGTTTGGGGAGAACTTGATCTTTCTAAAGGATACACGTCCCAGCCTCCATCTCTCCAGTAGTTAAAATAAACCTCTGGAACATGTGCAACTTTCCGGTAATCTTCACCTTGTTCATCGGTACTGACTGACTTCATAAATTTCTCTGGCATATCATAAAATCCCAGAACTTTGAGCTCGGCAAGATTTTCAATACCTGATGGCAACTTCTCCAGTAGTTCACAGCGCTGTATAATCAACTTTTCAAGACATGGCATTGCTCCCTCTTCCACTTTTACCTGTTTGAGGTCATCAAACTTATCTAGACCCAACACCGTCAGTTTCTTATACCCTCCAGCCTTGAAGCACAATGTGTCCCCGCCATAGACCTCGCGTAGATCAAGATGTGCGAGATTGGGCAGACCTTGAAGGAGTACAAGCGGATCCTTCTCCAAACAGCTCCACTTCAAAAACAATACAACCAGGCTATGAAGCGAGAGTATCCAATTTGGTAACTTCTCCAAGCGACCAGCTATGTATACACGTTCAAGAAACCGAGGTGGACAACAAAGGTGTTGCAGGTCAAGGATCTCATACTCATGTGCTGCAGTTACTGAAAGTGCACGTAGATTTTTCAGCTTCGCAATGGATAAGCACAGAGCCGGCCCGTCTTCTCTTCTCAACTTTAGAATGCCTAACCTCCTCAGTTGATGCAAGTTCCCTAATTCCTTGATTATCAAGGCAGATGAGTCTTGGTTTGCTTCTATAAAACATAGCCTCTGCAGACATTGCAGACCTCCAATTCCTGCTAGGGCCTTGAAACCACTTTTGTAGTGAAAGCACCTACAACATTCAATATCATAGTAATATACCAAGAGGTGGCGAAGCTTTTGGAGGTTCAGGATCTCAACAGGCAATTCAGACACATGGGTGTGTTTGAGATCCAGCGTCTCAAGGTTTTGAAGCTTTCCTATAAATCTTGGAAGAGTTTTGACCTTAGTACCTTTCAAGCTAAGATACCTTAGATGATATAGGTTGACAACATTAACTGGGAACCGCTTTAAAGGTGCAGCTTGCAGATCTAATACATTAAGAAGCTTGAAACCTTCGGGAAACAATTTGTGCATGGATAACTTTTCTTCTAGCCCAAACATAAAAAGGGAGCGTAGTTGGGCAACAGACCTGTTTCCTTGTACATTTCGCAGTGTGTTGTGCACTGACAAGCGTCGAACTTTATCAGGCCAATTCCCATTTTGTTCTTTAGCTATTGTTGCAAAGTTCTGATCTTCTGATTTTGAAATGATGATCTCTCGTAGAAGATCATGGATCCTGCATGTTTTTACCCTTCCATCACCTGTTGTCCCTGCCACTTGCATTAGGCTTCTGTTCAAGAGCTCGTTCAGGTAGTCCTCAGCAACTTCCTCCAACGATTTCCCTTCTTTCACTTCAGCAAATCCTTCTGCTACCCACAGCCGAATAAGCCTCATCTTTTCAATGAAATGATCCTCGGGAAAAATGCTCAAGTACAAGAAACAAGATTTTAGATGGCATGGCAAATCATTGAAACTGAGAGAAAGCACTTTCCTTAAATTTTGGAGTTTGTCATTGCCTTCAATTTCAGCACGCAGACTACGACAAACCATATCCCACTCATCAATCCTGCGCTTGTCTTTGGTAGCCAAAACACCACTTATTGCCACAATTGCAAGAGGAAGTCCTTGACATTTTCTCAAGATATTTCTACAAATTTCCTTTAAATAAGAAGGGCATTGGTTCCCCTGAAATGTCTTCCTACAAAATAGAGTCCAGGACTCTTCTGCAGGCAGGGGCTCCAAGTAATAGACCTTACCATTGGATTCTATGCAGGAGGTAGATGCCAGATCAGTGATGCGTGTAGTGAGTATTACTCGGCTGCCACAATCGTTGTTTGGCAATGCATATTTGAAATCATCCCATTCGTTTATGTGCCATACATCATCTAGGACAATCAGATACCTCCTTCTCTGAAGCAAGCCCTTGATTATTGTTTTGAGTCCATCACCATTCATATTGTCAACTCCTTGAGGAAGTGGTTTATCAGTCACTCTGACGAGTTGTTGAACCATGTCTTTCAGGAGCTCCTCTATCTTGGACGATTGAGAAACAGTGATCCAAGCATGAGCTGCGAAACATTTCTTCACTTCTGCATCATCATACACTTGCTTTACCAAGGTAGTTTTCCCCAGACCTCCTAGTCCAACCACCGATACTACTTCCCGTCTCAAACTGCCCTTGACTAGCCACCCAACCAGCAGCATTTTGGGCTCGTCAATGCCCACCAAATCAGCTTTGTCCAAAAGAAGGGCATCCCCTCGGCGGTCCTGCCATCCGTTACCACCACCATTGGAGCTTGAACCTTGTTCAGCTACGAATCTTTGACGCAGTCTCTGATGTCCCTTACAAATACTCTTGATTCTGGAGTTGATGCCCTGTATCTCAGAATTAACTCGATAACGAGCTTTCCAGTTCTTAATACAGCAAGACAACTTATGAAGAAGGCCATAAACTCCATCCACATGATTATGGGCCAAGAGAAGAGCATATTCATCAAGAACATCCTGAGCATCATGAGCGACGTCTCTGATTTGATTCACCCATAACTTTATGTCTGCATCACTTTCTTCCAATGCATCTGCAATCCTCAGAAAGGCCCTTATGCGCTCCAGTTCTCCTCTCATATTCACTACTTCTTCCCGACCCCCCCTCAACAGCTGCACCTCTTTTTCAAGAAAAGGTACAAGCTTGTCGAGTAGAAGGGTCACAGCATTTTCTGACATTCTTTCTGTAACTCTTTTAGTTGGAATAGCTATTTCATATTCAGAGCAGAATCGCTACTCTGGAGTTTTTTTTTATAGCTTAAAGCTTTGTTCTTTATAATCTTCAGGCATTTCTTACACGTTATGTGCCATAAACAGCTGATAACTATAGCAAAGACTATACGAACTACGTTGCCAATGATTTCTTTTCTTGTGCTCCAGGACAACTTAAATCAACTATCTTGTCATTTTCAACACTATGCCACTTATTTTTTTCTATTCTTGACTAAACCAACCACTTCGAAGTTCAAACAGCAAAATTGATATCTTCGATATTAGTGACCACAGTCTGACTAATTCCCATTATGGTTTCAAGTCATATTTTAGGATTTTTCACCCTGACTTTTAGCCAACTAACAACAGATGGGACATACAAAGGTTTTCTAAGTTATATTCTTCATATACACAAAAGTATCTATGAACTTACAGAGCTAAATTCCCACCTAAACTGATCCCAATATAATTGAACTAACCGTGAGCAGTTCCGGTCTAAATTTCACCTATCTCCATCACTCCACAACTTGGTTAAACGACACGTTCAGATAAACGAAATTCCAATTTCAGTAAGCAACAACCCCAAATAACCAATTCCTGGAAATTTCACAACATTTTCCATACTAGTAATTGTCAAGACTGTTCAAACAAACAAACACAAAGACTTCACCAAGAAATTCCACATTCCTTATATTAAATATATAAAAACAAGGGCTAAGGAAGAACACAATGTCCATTTCATGACGAGGAAAATGAGGAAACTAACATTGCTGACCTAGGATTAAAATCCAAAATGAGTCATTGCCATTCAGACACGCAAGAATCAAAATTGATCGAGCAATGAATTTAAACTATTACTAATTTAATGAAACAAAACAATCGTATTCCATAATCTGAATCCAATGAAGAGAAGAAGAGGTTGAGGGGCAAAAAGTCCAAACCTTTTTTTTTCACATTCAGCAATAATCAACATTTTGGGACCACAACCATTAAAATTAACGCAGGAATTACTAGCACAGTTCCGAATTTATATAGAATTCAAAGATAAATACTCAAACATGGGACTAGGTGTATCTGAAAGAATAAACCAAAAGTCATGAATCTGTATACAATTGCCTTACGTAACGTTCGTTTTCCGAGAAATTGTAGAGCAAGTCTTTAAATTTGATCTCTTTGCCAAGAAATGTGATGCAGTGAAGAAGATTCAGATGTTGCCATTTCATGTGGAGTGTCCACATTTGTAGCTCTCTGCAAGACTGCAACTATTTTTGGGTTTTGGACTCTTGATTTCTATAACAGTGTAGTGTTGGAGTGGAGGCGAAGGTGTAGCAAAAAAAAAATCCAATAAAAAAACACACGTATCAATTTTTTAAATGACAAGTTAGCAAAATTAACTGCCAGTTAAATTAGATTAACAGAGACTAATTGAAGCACAAAATTGTAGTTTAGGGACCTTAATAGCTAATTCAAAGTTCATAAATTAAAACCACAACTTTTTGCAATTTCGGTGACATTTTTTAATTTGAATTTTTTCCTTATGAAATGACACAATTATAAGTAAGTTACAAAATGAATATTTTGATTCGGTTCCGTTTTTGAGTCGGTCCATTTCCTTATTTTAAAAGTTAATGCATTAATTATTAATAACATTATTTTTTTTAACATCAACGGAGATGTTCACTAATCAACTAAATCTTCTGTACATAGTTGAGACATCGGAATTGGACCATTAGATCCATCCCAACCCATCGGGCCTGAAATACAAATTGACGACCTAGCAATGTTATGGGCCACCTTGTTTGCTAATCTACGAACAAAATTAAATTCCAAACTAGAAAAACGAGACATAAACGCTCTAATATCACTAATAATAAGACCCAAGGCACTGGAAACCTCCCCTCTAGTCTTAATAAGATCAATAACTGAACTAGCATCAGATTCCATAATGTGCCTATCCCGGCCTTTGTTGATAACCCAGCTCAAAGCCTCTTTGATGGACATGGCCTCTACCATTCGAGCTTCCCAGACCCCACTCCATCCAACTTGGTCTCCACCATAGCTTGTTCCTGAATGGTAGCGGATGATCCAACCTCCACCTGACCGGCCTTCTCCCTAAAAAATGGCACCATCAACATTCAGCTTATCACTCCCGGGGGTGGTTTTTGCCACTCCGAAGGGGCTGAAACGGACACAAATAGACCAGTCAAGCAAATTACTTTACGAGCTAATTATACATGAGTCCAAGTCGCGAGCATGCTATCGGTCATGTGGGTGAGCTCATCCAACGTTCCCCATTGATCATTCCAAACTCCATTATTCCGGAACTTCCATATGCCCCAACCCAAATATAAAGCTCGTTTAAGTAATTCTGTGTCGCCTCGCAAACGCAGAAACAAGATCCATTGCTCAACCGAATCTATGCTAGTTCCCAAACCTGCCAAGCCAAGTTTTTGCCATCAAGAGTTCGCGAAACTACACTTGAATAACATATGGAGCTCGGACTCAGGCTCCATCTTGCATTGCGGGCACATCAAGGAGATGGGGACACGCTTCGCGATTAAATTAACCAAAACAAGCAGGTTTTCGGCTACCAATCTCCAATAAAAATGCTTTATTTTATCTTAAATGGGAATGGACCACAAATATTTCCAAAGCGGATCACCGTCAGTCGTGCATGCATGTTGAGAAAGACATCGGTAGCCGCTTTTTACAGAGTAATTGTCATTCTTGTCGAACTGCCACGCCCAGTGGCGAAGCCAGCATATAGTCGAAGGGTAGGCAAAAAATTTTGAATCATCGACCCTAATTTTAATTAATTAATTCACTTATTTTTTTTATTTTTTGTCATACATGATAATAATGTCTTTGAGTAGTTTTTTATATTTATTATTTCTTG
>JAYMTF010006012.1:0-10804 GCA_036897485.1 Pelargonium nanum
ATATTAATTATATATTTAACACAGTTTTATTCATACAAAATATAATCTCACAATCAAGTAATTTTTAGTCATTTTACATAAATATAGTTTTCTATTCTATTTTTTAATTCTGACACAAAATCACTTCTACTTGATTTTGTTAGCAAACAATACTAGCTCTTTGAAGTTGCTTCAAAGCAACTTATGACTTTTGAGTAGTGTTACCAAACAACCACTAAGTATCACTGGTACATAATGTACAAAATTGGGTTTGTAATGTGTATTACAAATCATACCATATCATCGACGTTTTAGTTTTGACACAATTTTTATTCGCTCCGAAACAAAACTAATGGACCGCATTATTTGCTCTGAAAGAGAGGTTTATCGCGTAGAAAGAACTTGTACAATTCTTGAAATAACTTTGGCTACATCCAGGGATGGATGTAGGAAGAGGACTGTTGGGAGGCAGTTGCCCCAATGAACTTTTATTGTTGAAAATTTGTCGTGTATTTTTGTTGTTTTTATTTTTATCTTTATTGATGTGTTATTTTCGTCTCGTAGTTGTCAGAAACTGTTTGTTGTAGTCGTCCAGCGGTATTTTCAGATCCAATACTTTTTGTTTATTTTCAAATTTAGATAATTTCAGTAAGGTGCGCAAGGCACCAAACAAAATTATCTACGATTACTCCTTCGAATCTGGATCAATACAATAAGGTACACAAGTCTCTAAATTGTATAATCGAGACGCCGCATTAAGTGAAAACTTGTGCTTCGCACTGGAATTCAACTCCAGCGTGAGAGTAAGAATCCCACATGTGAATCAATGCTTAATTAGCACGTAAATGTAAAGAGAGTGAAAACTGAATTGGACCTTGCACCTTAGGGGTATTTATAGTGAATGAGCTCTATTCTGATTGGTGGAGGTGATTTCACTTCTTGAATCTGATTGTTGGTTACTTATGAGATAAATATCAACTGAGTTCATTAAATATAGACACAATTGTCATTATGCTTGATCCATGAACTGAGTTTTACTAATTAGTGAATCTCAAATATGAGCCCAAAATTATGTGTAACATCACCTATTATTTTTTAAATTTTGTCCCCATTATAGAATGTTACTTTTTTCAGTATGTCAATTAGTTTGAAACTTTTTCTCATTACCTTATAATTTTTTCCTGAGTAAATATTCTGGATAGTCCATAATTTTTACCAATAAAGTATGTAGTTTGGAACAAGTGGTTCATTTAAAATTACAACAAAATGACATAGTTTTGGGTGCCCAATCAATGGTTATTGAATATAATTAATAAATTTGAATCATATATTCTCATTTCATAAACACATTGCAAATCCAAAACCTATCTTATTTACCCTTTCTCTAACTGACGTACAGGTTCTATTTTCATTAATGTTATTAAAGTGGAATTCAATAGCTTGTGAGAATCGTCTACCCAAAAATCCAAATACCCAGCAAGGTTTATTGCACATTTTAAACCCAATATCCTAAGTCAAATTGAGGGTCAACAATTTATATCAAAACAATTTTTTTACCGGTTAAGCTACACAACAGATGGCAGTTCTCCCCTTTTAACTTCAAACCCCACCCCATACCGTCGGCGAGGAGGCTCAAACCCGAGACCTCAAATAAAATCCAAAGCGTTTAAACCGCTTGACCCAACATGCCTTGGTATATAAAGATTAAACAATTAATCAGTCACAAATCCCTAATTAGATAAATTAAAGTCCAAGCCAAAACAAAGCCAAGACCAAGCCATAGGAAGAAAAAAAGTTGACATGAACACTCCAGCCAGCCAATGCCATGCCATGCCAAGTAAACATTCAAACACATCTCAGTAAATTTGTATGTAATGTACTAAAGCTGTCACTCCCAATGGAAACATTCAGATCCCATTTCTCAACTTTCCAGAACATAACACCAAAACTAGTAAAACTAACGGTTCAAGCTCGTATGAGAGAGAGACCTGTTTTTAGTTTTTTCAATCGTAACTTTACATGAAAATTCCTACAAGCTCATTCAGTACACTACACTCTTTGAAAAATTAAATAAATCACTCCTTATATCCAGGGAAATGAATCACAAGCTAAAGAGGTTGGTGGGCGGCAGCTTCAATCGGCGGAAAAGATTCTATACAACAACCATTCCTGTGATAGTTATTTTAATACACAACCCATCTCTGGATGGATGCATCTACCTATGTATAATTTCATAGCTTTGTTTATCAACAAGATAGGACATACCATTGGGTTAATATGTTTTTCACGTAATGTCTGTGTCCTCTGCGTTTAGAGAAAAGATGTCAACAGGTGCAGTAGTAGTGTAGTCAAAAGGGGTGTCGTCCTTGAATCCATCGGTTGGGGAATGATCAAGGTAAATTACAACCACAGTAATATCATCGTGGAAATGGCGCCGTACTCCCCTTCCCATTCTCTTTATGTCATCGTATCTCATTTCTCTTTTCCTTGCCGCCTCCTGCATTGCAGATCTCACCAACCGCTTTGCTATTCCCTGCACCAAAGTTTGAGAAGTAGCTAAATACAAAATCATAGTAGGTTATGTAAAGAGCAACAAAAAAAAAAAAAAGGAAAGAGAGAGAGAGAGAGCAGACAGGTCATAGAGTGGAACATACAACTCTTGGATTTTTAAAGACGATTTCAACAGCTGCTTCGTCACTTAATTGCTCCCAAAGACCATCCGATGCAAATATAAGAAACATATCCTGTGGTTTCAGTTTCCGAATCAATATCGAGGGTTCTGCTGACATTACAGCTCTTTTTAAAGGAATAGGTGCTCTGTATTGCTGTAGAAAGGGATTTCTATTAAACTCGGGTTTCTTCAGATAGACATCTCCAATTGATCTCGAGACCTATAAAATAAAAGTGTTAAAAAAGAAGGCCTAGTTAGCACTACATGCTTTTAACTAATGAAAGATCTCTCATTTTTCATCACAGAAATATGGAACAAAGGTTTAATTGAACACCAGGAGATTATATGTAACAACCATAAAAAGAAGAACAATACATTCACTAGGTAGTAGCATACGTCAAATGACTCAAATACCATGTGACTCTTAAATGCCTTGTCCCACAAAAAACATTAGCATTTGTTTTGGAGTGTAAACTATTGTATGCAAAATCAAGTGCGATTTCATAAACAACAGAACAAACACTAGCAAAGGTGATATAAAACTAAAGATGCACTTAAAGAATCTTATATTAATAACCAGCTCAGTGGATGTGGATGCAATGTCGAATAACATTAGGGACTTCACATCAAGCAAGTTGGGCCTTGTGTCCATAAATGAAAAAATAATAAAAAAGTAGTCATGCCTTAAACACATCATGTTCAAATACAGGCCACATGAAAGTGTGGCCACAGAGTCTAGCCATGTGACTATAGAAAGATACTGTTGAAAGGGGGGAAATTAATGCCTGCACTGGAAAGACATATTTGACATTATATATCAGAAAAGATAGGTAGTGTCCCATGGCTCCTTTATACACTTTTGTGACCCTCTCTCTCTTTCTATCTGTTAACAAATTATTGATTGCTAGAATCTATTCTTTATATATATATCTTCTAGATGATAAACCTAGTTAGAAGAATGACATTTTCCATGATCATCTCTTAGTTATGAAAAAAGTGATAATCATAACTATCTTAAATCCATTAATGCTCTGTTTGGACTTTTGGATTTGAGCCTAATCCAATGTTTGGATGCATAAAAAATGAAACGCAACAAAATCTTTATATAAGCCTAAGCCATTGTCTCATAATCACAAAGAATACAAACAAAATCTTGAAGGCTTAAATCCATAAACAAATGGATGTTCATTCCTTGTACGACAGTTCAGACCACTTAATGCAAAAGAGAGGGTCAAGTGGGGGATTCAAAAAATTATGGTCCTGGTACCAGCATAAAATATTGAACCCGATGAAGCTTCTACCACACAGCTTCATAAATTCTTTTGTAAGAAAAGGGTGCCCCATGTTAATCAGAAGTAAGAACTATAAACTAATCATCTAACTTGGGAATGTCTAATTTAATATGAAGTGTGCAACATTAGTACATGCTAGCCAACAAACATCTCTAATCAAATAATGCATACCAAAAAGAAACTTCAAAACTGCAGAACTATTGTAAACCAGATCGCAGATATTCCACATTTTGACAATAAATCAAGTTCTGATATGCATTCTCCCAATTACCCAATCAAGCCACATAAAGTTAAGCTTCAATGGAAGGTATTCAATTGTGCAATAATTGCTACTCTTAATATTCAAAGGTCAGTTCAATAATGGAGAAAAATTTACCTGAATTATGCCCTTGATTCGCCAAACTCCACGATTATACACCACAATATGTGAATCATCAGGATGAAGTGCCAGGACCTCCTTCCTGACCTCCTCCACTCCAACATTATGATCGGTGGACAACCGCTCTGCTACTGCCGGACCATTCTCCGAGACTCTCCGGCCAAGAACAGCCCTCGAGTCCCCGAGATTGGCTACATACAGAACTCCATTTGCAATTGCCCCAACAAGACAACACGAACCTACAGAAACAATCTGGGGTTTGGCTGGCCAAGACCGCCTCACCAAATGCAAGAATTCCTCCTCAGTAGCTCCAAATGCCTTTCTTATCACTTCCGCAGACAAACCTCCATGTTCTGATGCAAATTCTAAAGACATTTCCCAAATCAATTCAGATCAACTCCATATAACAAAAAAGTGAGATTGACCCAGATTAACTTCTCAATTTGTGCTACAAACCCAGGTCCGAATATTCCATTTTAGAAGGTTTTATTTATACACTTTCTCAGTAACCAAACAGGATTTAGAGAGAGAGAGAGAGAGAGAAAGTGAGTTGCTTACTGTGGAGGTAAGAGAAGAGATGGTGAGAGATGAACCGAGAGGCCTCGGGACCGCCGTGGCCGTCGTAGACGCCGACGTAAGTGGCGGAGGGAGAAGTGAAGACCTGGCTCTGGTCTTCGAGTGAAGAGTTGGCTTGAACCACAGCAATCGAGTAGTCCCCGGAAGCGTGCGGCTTCAAATCCATGTGCCACAGCAGCTCATCTCCACCTCCGGTTCCGAAACACCTCAACGACCCTGAGCACTTCTCTAGCATCTCTGTAAAAAAAAATGATTTTTGGCTTCTGGGTTCTTTGCAGAAAAATTCTAGCTTTTTGAGAAGAAAAGAAGAAATGGTGGAAATGGAGAGAAGAATGTTAGAATATAGTATCGGAGGTTGTTTCAAAATAAAGGGTTATAGGAATATGGAAAAATGGAGGTTGTTGACGTGGACGGAGATAGATTATCCAACCAATTCCTTGACCTCTTTTGGCTCAAACCTAACTTTTACTATTCTATCTGAATTTGTGGCTTACCGACACTATTCTATATGTTTCCTGTCAAGTTGTTAGTCAGCTTGATATGAATTTTGATGATGGCGAGTCAAATTAATACATTACACGACACTACGATACCTCTATTGATGGATACATGGCTGAACTTAGTTAGGAACAAAAGGGAGGTAGCTGTATTTTACAAAAGATAGAGGTGTAACCGTTGAGAGGGAAAGGGGAATATAGTTGAATAGTGCAAGAAGCAAGTGGATGATTAAGTTAAGTTAGATGGACTATTCTAAATCAAGTAAGGAGGGATGCAATGGGTAGAGGAGAGGGGTAGAGCAAATTGTTCGAGATGATGAGAGGGGATGGAGGTGTGTATGGGTTCCTTCGAAACAATTTAGGGCAATATTAACGACTGTCTGGTGAATCTTTTCAGTATTTCGTATTCTAAAGCGGTAGAGGACTCATAAAATCGCAATAGTTTGTGAAGTTATCATTTCTCCCGCTGTTTTGGATAAAGAAGTGGTATCTGTTTCGGTTGGGCCTCAGAGGTTGTGGATATTTTCGCTAGAGATATGTTGATGGCTAGAAATGCCCAAGAAGGGACATTTTTTTTGTTTATTAGAATCACTAGCATATTCACGGCTTTTTCGTACCTTCGAGGTCGTCTAGTTGAGATATGAAAAATCTAAAGTCCTCTAAAGTTGATTAGTATAGAGGATGACTATTATGTGGTATATTTCACGTAAGAGAGATATTTTTTTTTATTGCAACCCATGAAGGCTCGTGCGTTTTGGGGCATTTGCCATTTCATTCATTTATAGGAAGCAGATTTCAGTACCTCGTCAGCTTAATTCTATGATTGTGTTGCCATTTGGATTCAATTTACTTCTTGTTAAATATTATAAGATGAATATTTTGAAGAAGATTGGAGCGCCATTGAGCACGCTACACCAAATAGACATCAAGACAAATTCTAGCGAGAAACGAAGCTACGCGTGTTTATGAATCTAGATCAATGTTAAGAAAAAGATTAAATTCTGATTTTAGTTGAATAAAATAGAGCATTGCATTGAATGCGAGAAAATATTCATTTGTAATAAGTGTGGGTGATTTGGTCATAAAGTGGTGGACTATCCAACACTATGTTAGGTTGCGGAAATTAATGGCAAAAAAACCTCAGCCTCGGCTCCTAATTTTTCTACTCCTCTGTTTGTGTCTTAATTTAGGGTGTCGATTGGGAATGATAAAGCCAACTGAGATGAATAGTTATTAAACGAAAAATATTCAAAAATTCTCACTTGTTAGTTGGCCAAGGCCTACGTGATTCCGTCACTAATAAGAAACGAGAATGACTTTGAGGAAAAGATGTCATAAGGAAAAAAATAAAAAATTAAAGCATTCCTCCTTTGTATTCGAGTGGGCTATTGGGTTGAAAGGGGTCGGCCGAAGTTGGGAGATATGGCATGCGTTTGCTAAATTGGGCTATGAATTCTTGTTTCCAACTTATTCATAACATTATCTATTAGAAATGAATGAGTCAGAGTAGGTCCAGAGTTGGAGCTTAGATCCATGGGAGTTATACTTTGAGAAAATGAAATGACGACATGCATATTCATCTAAAAAATTGTGAGTTTTAATGAGTTTTAATGAGGTGTCGTCACCTTATAAATGACTTAGCCTCAAATATGATCTTCTCTTTGAAAATATTTTGTTAGTAATTGTTAATTGTTATCCGGTTATGCCAAAGTTGTGATAATGACAGAATTTTGAAAATGTTTCAACAAAATGGTATAAATGGTGTTTCAACGACAAAATCGGCCGCTAAGCATTACCAACTCAAACACTCAAGTTAGCAAAAAATTTGATACATTTATTTTCAGCAAATTTAATAAAGAAATGAGAGGGTTTTGAAAGTCATGCACAAAATAACACATGTTTTGTTTTGGTTCATGAAATTGATTGCCACCTATTTTCCAACCAAACTCAACTGTCTTCGTTGTCATGTAGTAATAGATATTTCCATAGACATGATAAAATTTAGGATTATTATTTGAGACATTAAATGTAACATCTTTTAGATTTTACATGTCAGATTTCATCAAGTGTTTGGGTAGTTGACTCTGGACTTGAGTCAGGGGTTCAAGTCGGACTTTCTAATAAGAGGCCAAATTCTTGTCGCCTGCATAGTTTAGCGTACCATTAGATATTGTGACAGTTAGGTCGAGTGAATAGATGGATAGAGTCCAGTGGTCTAAATCTAATTTTAGATAAACAAAAAGCAACAAGCTTCTGTTCTTTATCTGAATGATTACCCGATCTAATTAAAGGTTAAAAAGATATTAGTACCTAGGGCGGACGCAGCTTTTTCGATGAGTTCGGCTGTGGAATCCCGGTCAATCTCGATTTCGGATCATGGCATCCTTTTCTATCAGACAGGATTATCGTTTTTTTTAGTCCTAACTATTAGCTAGTCCCATTCGATTAGGGGTTGGTGATGAATGTGTTGAAGAAGCAGTATATTGATAAAGCTAATTTTTTTCCAAAATCAAAAGGACGATTGAGTTGAAAAAATAAAAGATTTCTAACCATTTTGTTACCCTACAATAAACAGAAATCGATGAAAGAAAAAGGTAGAGGATAGAGAATCCGTTGATGAGTCCAACTGTCTCCAAGATACCTCTTTTTTTTATTTAAAATTCGTATTTACTAGTGGCATTAACTCTTCGCATGTAATTTTTTTTAAAGTAAATATCAATTTCATTAAGATCAATATAGAGTTATAGACTCGATTACGAACAGACCTGACATAGAAACAACTACCTTAGTAACCTGATTCGCAGATCTCATATGTTCATACGAACTTCCAACTGTCATATAGTCGGTTGAAATTGATTGCAATAGTGACGCGCAACAATAATTCCAAGCAATACACGCATGCTCATAATGAAAAAAATGACTTCCAACAATGGAAGACAAACTTTCAATAATGAAAGACAAATAAAACTCAAAACTAATTAAACAACTAAAATACGATTGAATACTGAAAAACATGAAAAAAGTGCATCTACCCGTAGTAACCATATTCTCACAACTAGCTCAAGTGAAGATGATAACACGGCGTCTGCGAGTGGATCGAATATGAGAAGCCAGTAGTGTTGATGAATCAAACGGAAGAACAAATATGTGTTTATTCTATATATGATGCAAATGAAATAAATAAAAAAATTGAACCACCGCCAATTAATAAAAGACCGACTGTGGTTGAATAAAAAAATTTGGACCATGTATTTTTTTTTTTCTTTTTGATACCAGGACCATGTATTTCTAAACTCACGAAAAAGACAAATGAAAAGAAAAATATTCATCTCTTTCCCTCGAGTCCTGCCTTGTAATTACTTTACCGTTGGGCTTTTTCAAGCCCAAATGTAACCGATTTCCTCTTCTATTAGCTCTCTCCCAGATTTTGTTTTTCTTGTCTCGTGACAGTCACCACCAACACCGAACGTGACATTTTTCAAATATCCCACGCCACCTTAAAAAAAGGCACCAAAGCTTCACACTTTAATCATGACAACCACCTCCACTACCAATCTCCACCTACGTTGGTTCTACCATTTCCACACTCCACGTTTCTAATTTTATGACCAATTTTTCCAAAACAAAACACACGAAATAACACAAGTGGACATCAAATCAAATCCAACGTTCGTTAACATTTTAGAAATTTAAAACAATATATCATAACAAATAATAAAAGTTGTAGCTACAAAGCATGCGAGCTAGAGAGCACTGTTCACGGGCCAAATTAGGCTAATACTATGTTCATTTGATGATCATGAGAGCTTGCACGTGAGAGATCCTTAACCCACTCAAATGTCCGATGACGTGACACGCCGTGCTTTCCTTGTCCTCGATGTCTTGTTCTTTCATTTTTGCTGCTGTTCTTCACAATAACTGTATTCAACGGCACCGTTGCGACCGAGCACTTGCATCCCCTGAAGAACCCTCTACTTTTGTCAAATATTCCGTCTTTCTTGATCGGCTTCTCTTGGTCTTGCTTCTTGTTTAAATCAAGATTTTTGCTCTTCTTGATCGAGCCGCCTCTACTACTACTGCTGCTACTGCTACTACTACCGCCAAAACTTGTATAATTACCGGCACGTAGCTTGAGGTCGTGCAATTCGATTTCTGGGGTGGGGACCAAGCCGAGCCGGAAAAAGTCCCACACGGAGGACTTCCGGCCGGCGCGAGGGCCCGAAACCCGGATTTGTGGTTTCGGGCTCGGGTGGGTGTGGAATTGGCTATGTACATTAGGCTTGTGTAGCTTCTTGTAGTTATTAGTGCCTGTACTGCTGCTATTGATGCTGCTGCTTCTGCTGGTTAGCCCGGAACTGTGATCCATGGACGCGGACCGGGACACGCTCCGGCTCGGGTTGGAGCTGAAGGAGAGACGTAGGGGCAAGATTTGACCGTTGGAGAAGACCTCATCGGCTGCACACATTTCTTGTTCTTCCAAAACAGAGCCGCCACATGACCCGAAATCGAATTCTTCTAATTCCGTCCTGTTTTGTGGTTCTTGATCATCATCATCTGGTTCTAATTGGTTATCTTCGTCGTCTAGGAGATCGAGCGGAAGATCGGAGAACGACAGTGCTTCGTCTTCTTGATCGCCGTCTTGGTCGGACCTCCAATCTTGCCGTTTTCTGTCACCTTCGCAGTTTCTTGCCATTTTGAACAGAGAAGAGAGAGAGCGTCTGTGTAGTATTTGTAAGAAAATGAAAACAGAGAGTGGAATATATATAAAATACGTGGGAGGGCTAAAGCTAAAGGTAGTGGTGATATGATATGTTCATTGTTAAAGCAGAGCAGCGAATTTAAAATAAAGAGAAGACAGAAATTGTGAATGTAGTGTGGAGTGCAGGCTTCCCACATAAAATTACGACAGCTTCCGGGCCGGACATTCTCTTTTGAGTAGTGCTGTATGTCCCAATCTATACATACTATAGCTGAACCAAAAAAAACTGGTTTATAATGTGTATTAGAGTGTCACGTTATCATTTTATTAATTTTGGCAAAAAGTTTATCTAATTATGAATATACCCCATTAATATTAAAATTTAAAAATATGAAAAAAGGGAAAATGAACAAGGAAATTTAGAAATTAGAAATATGAAAAAAGGAAAAAAGAAAGAGGAAATTCAAATTTTACCATAATTAATAAGGTTAACTGAATCTTGTAAGTAATGAAATATTGAGACTTAAAATCAAATAATAATAAGGTAAGTGGATACACAAACCCTAAAATATGAAATGTATATATGAGACATAAACGTAAGACATCAAATTTAAAGGTATGTGTAATATATTGTCTCACATTTTTTTAATCTATTTTGTATGTTGTTTTCTTTCAATATACCTTTTATTTTATTCAATTTTTTATAGATAT
>JAYMTF010006013.1:0-10804 GCA_036897485.1 Pelargonium nanum
GGCGGGAAGGTCACCTAAGCTTGGACCTGACAGGTGCACGTCTGTTGATGGCGGATTGGGGCGACTGGAGCGAACATTCAACCAACCAACTAATACCACTTGCCTTATGCCAACACTTACTTAATGGTGTATATTCGTTATTCTATCCACATGTATATGTGTTGTAACTAAATTAAAATATACTAACTAGCTTATAATATTGATAATTCATGCATAACTAACTTCTGGAAAATAAATAAATTAAGACACATGTTTGAGACAAAAACATGCAAGTAATGGCATTTACTTGATGATATAGTTACTAGGTCATAGATCTCTATGAAATGGGCAAAACTCCATAAGATCATAAAACACCACTAGCTGGGCTTGACCCAAGCCCAAGACCTAAAATTAACTGAAGCCATGACCTCACCAACCAATCCTTGATGGACCGCATGCTCAAAGCCCATTAGAGCCCATTAATCAAACAGCACTAAAAATAGAAGATGTTGCTGTTGGAGGAGACGCAGACAGTAGAAACCGTAACAGAGATGGACAGTGCCAACGCCGAGGAATTTGCAGTGGGTTGCTTCCTCTCCATCAAGACCACTTTAGGCGACGAATTCGAAGGCCAAGTCGTCACCTTCGATCGCCATTCCAACATTCTCGTTCTTCATATCCTTTTTCGCCTTTCAATTTCTCTTCTTTTGTGTACTGTATTGATCATTCCATTTCAATTTTAATAAAAACTCATTAACAAAACCCTAGAAAAAAAGGGATTTTTTTGAATTTTCCATGACCGTCTTGTTCTTGCCCACAAGAGGGTTCGAAATCTGGAGCTCGGAGGAATATACGGCTCCTGAAGGCCAACTACATCAAGGACTTTTCGTTCTTGGGACAAGCTGAGGACCCACTTGATCCGAAGAAGTGTTATGTTGATCTCAATACTCTGCAAGCTCGAGAAGAAGCTGCTATAAGGTATTTCTGCTGATTTTTGTGGATACCCATTTGTTTGTGTGGAGAGGTTGGTGGTTTTTGATGCGGTTAATTTGCAGACAAGCTGAAGCTGATGCAGAGAGGATTGGGGTGGGTGTCACCAGTGAAGCTCAGCGCATATTCGATGCCCTGTCCAAGACGTAAGTCACTTGCCCAATTCCTCTAATCTTGCCGGCTTCTTATGTAAATATGTTTTTGCTAACGCATGTAGTGTTTTTCAACTCTAGGACTTAAGGGTTAGAGTTGATGTTGCGTTTCTCTAGGAGGTATGATAAGTAATAGCCTAATTGGTAGTATTAAAAATATGTATGGTCTCGTAGAGGAAAGAATATGTTTGAATTATAGGCAAAGTCTGCAATGGAGGTGATTTCCTCCCTCATCTCTGTTGAAATGGCAGCATAGGGTAGATGATTAGAAAGGGAATACGTGCACTTAGTTTGGCTTAGTTATTCGTGTTGCAAAGTAATATCTTCTGTTGAAGAGTTATATATGGTGAATCTTGACAGTTGAATTGATTTGGATGCCAATTTATTGCTTGATGCACGTAATGTGACTTTACTGCTGGACAAATAAAAGAGGTTGTATGTCAACAACACTTGCTTAATTGTACGGAGTGTGTGGTAATATGACAGGGTAAATAAATGGGGAATGGTTTAACCCATGACTTCAAGTATTGAAGTTCTTACTTGTGAACTTATATGATTAATTTAAGACTTCTCAGCATGCTAGAATCCTTAAAGTTTGACACTTAGAAGATGTGAGTGTATAGTTTCACAGATCAAGACAGTTTTATAATGCAATGATTCGTAGCTTACAGGACTGAATTCTTCTCACAATTTCTTCATTTAAGCTCATGCTTAAACTCAAAGCATTATTTTTAGCTTTTAAGCCTTCTTGTGACTAATGAGTGAAATTTCAATGATTACTATGTCATTTAAAAAATATTTTATGATTTCCATATCATTTTTGCCTCTTATGTCTTATAGTTCTTCCAAGAGGAAATCTTGGGTGGTTTTTTGTTTGGAATTCATTTGTTCCAGTACATTTTAACTTAACATAAAAACACTGATTTTATGAGTCCTCCTCTGATATCAATCCGCTGTAAACTTGTAAACACAAAACATGGTTATTTTAATGTAGAATCATTGGAGCTGTTGCTATTATAAGAACTAGGATGACTCTGGGAAGTCATCTAATTTTCTACATATAAGTAATATCCGTATGGATGTATTTGTATTGCTATTAGAACAATGTGTAGTCATGTCTGCAGTCCAGTCAGCTACATGACTATATCAAGTTATCAACTGATAAAGCTTGAGGGGCTTCTTAGTACTTATGATACAAGCCGACCTGCCAAGCCACACCCCAGTATATAAAAATCAGTGAGAGTCTTCTCATTCCTATATCATAATTTAGAACCATATTTCTCATTAAAACATAGGCAATATCCCAAGCATTTTTTCCTTCCTGTTATCATTATTACACCTTCAACTTGAATTACGCAGCAGGTATCTTCAATGTGCATCGTTAAACCATCTTGTTGTTTTCACTAAACCAAAAATGTGATAACTCTTGACTTTTAAGAAAGCATTTATTCATGCTTCAACGAAACATTGTTTTAGCTGCATGATTGATCTGACACTTCCCCCTGTAATTATCTTCTGCCCCATCCCCATTTACTTCTTGCTTATTATCATAAATGCTAGGATGCTGTACAGTACCATTTGTTGTCTATTTGAGTCATGTGATGAAATTACACAATTAATTCTTTTTTTGTTGCTTTCTAGATAGTTATCTTAGGGTCCACTTTCACAACGTACAAAAGTTTCTTGACTGTTCCCACACATAGGTTCGCATAATCATGTAGGTGATTTACTCTTGCATGTGCTCAAGCCAGGATAAAAGAACGTAAAATACATGACTTGATGACTTTGAACTTTTTTAATACTTCATCCGTCCTAAAATGAGTGTCCACTCTCTCTAAAAAACAATTGTCTAAGCATGAATGTCCCCTCTCTAAAAAATTTGTCCCAAAATAAGTGTCTACTTTCTTTTCTAAGAAGTTAGATATGCATGAATTACCAACAATATTTCTATGATAAGTTAGATAGAACTCCGTGTGTCTGTTACAACAAGAGCACAAGGGGTATAAGAGTGAAAGTTCAACTTTAAGTAACTTATCCTAAAGCTCTACGAAATGGGAAAGTGGACACCCATTCTAGGATGTAGAGAGTTGTAAATTTGAGACATAATTGGATCTAAATTTTAGTATTGAACATTCAATATGTCAAAATTGACTTCCTCTGTTCCTCAGTGATCTAAGAGTTTGGATCATGAAGTTGTACTTTGTTCCTCAGTGATCTAAGGGTTTGGATCATAAAGTTGTACTCTGGAGATTCTGCAAGCAGTTATTTATCAATAAACGAGTGATCACTCATTATTACTGTAGTTGACGTTTTGTATTTTTTAATCAGTCTTCCTGTGCGCTGGGACAAGACTGCCATAGTTGTGATGAATGAAGTACGCGTGAACAGCCCATACAACTCTGAGTCCGTCAGTGGAGGAACTGCCGCTGCCAATGACCGGGTTAAGAAAGTGGTAAGACAGAGTTATGAGATACCTACATTTGATTTATTTCCTAAAGTATGATCTAGAAAATCTATATTTATCCGTCTCTCTTCATTCTCAGCTCGAACTTGAGAGGAGGAGGTTGCAAGTTCGTTAGTGATGCTTTTCCCGAGTCATAAAGCTTCTTTGGGGTGAAGTAAGGGGCTGCAGGTCGTACCTGACTTTATCTCACATTACATTTGATGATGATACAATTTTAACTGTACCTGTTGTTTCATTAGGAGATTATTGTGTTTTTGCTGTCTGCTGCTCAAGAAAAATTCTTAAACTTGAATACTTATTTATAGATTTGATGGGAAATTGCTTTCCTTACCTGCATAACATTTTTGTTTACTACAAATATTTCGTCTCTGAAAAGAAAACTATATCCATGGATGCTGAGAAACTACAAATCTAGGAAAATTGTCTCCAAACATATACTCAGTGGCTAGAATTTGATATGTACCTTATAGGCTCAATGGGCTGCCCAAATGTAGAGTGGACCTTTTATTTTAATATACAAAGGGCACTCTTATTTGGTATAATATTGAATTGCCAATTATATTAGTAAGTGCTGATTCATAGTCACAAGTCATGACACTTCCAACTTTCCCCAAAGTTATGAATTGGCAGAGCATGCTCTTATGCTTTATTTACCTCATATATTGGAAGTTCCTATCCCTCAACCCATATTATCTTTTGTGCATTTCCAATTTAATCAAAAGGTATATTTTTAAAAAGAAAATAAAAAATGCACCTTACTTGCAACATCTTATGTTAAAATGTTATGGTATATAAATTATGGAACAGTGAATTTAACATTCAATCTCCTCCCTCATGAACATTAGAATCAAAGACAATTCTTCTTTGTCCCTTCAAGAAACTCCTTTTTTCTCTTTTTCTTTCTTTACTAAAGTTGATTAGTTTATTTGAAGGCGTTATCATGTTTTATGGTTTGGGAATAATAGCTTTTACTAATTGAAATTTCAAAAGGGTATATCTAATTTCTAATCCAAAAAACAAAACATGAATAAAGAATCAAAATAGTAGGTGAAAAACATAGGAAACTTCTAGACTTGTAGTTCACATTCCATGTCACCAACCAAGCCATGTGAAAACAAATTCATATCAAATCAAATGGACCATAACCTGTGACAGTCCACATCAACAATTAAGGTAGCTCTATTGTCCATTATTTTGACCAAATATGAACTTTTTGTCGTATCAAATATGAACATGAAGATGTTATGTAATTTATTTTTGGGTAACAATTTATGTGGTCTATTGTTTCAAAGGATGAGTATTATATTAAATCTAATTCGACTATCAAACGGGTTAATCTATACGACACGTACGAATTATTTGTGAACAACACGACATGTGTCATGTTCGTGTTCTTTAACCGGACATGACTTAAATTGCAGTTATCACATGTACTGATGAACATACTCAAAAAGAAGAGAAGAAAGAAGTCCAACATTATAGTAGTAAGTCAACAATGGGTATTTTCTAGCCATAATCTTGTTCTTCAAATTTGATCAACCCCAAGCAAATTTATGAGACCCAATTGCTTCAATTCATGAAAACAATCTTCAAAATGTGAACTTGATGCGCATTTAAATTTGCCATAACTTCTGGAATCAATTTGCTCTGTTTCTGAAAAGACTGAGCAGAAGTGTAAATAAAAAGAACCAGATGTTCTTTTAATGGAGGGAAAGCGATACAGCTCAGGAACAAGTGTTTGACAATACTTGAAGAGAAGTGAAGGACCAATCAGTCAGTAAAATCATGAGCGTTTCTTGTACTTTTCTTTTTTCTCTTCAAAATATTTTTTTGTTCTTTTTGAAATTTGAGTCTCAGTAAAAGGCTTAAAAGCTGACTGTGTTTAAAGCCAAACTGGCATCATCACCAGTAGGAAGGGTCCTCCATTGCAGCTTTATTGATTTTCTTGTAATTGTTATGTTGAAAATTAGTACTCAAATTTATTAACTGAGTTTAGTTTTGAGAAGATTGGTAAAGGTGACGGTGGAGAGATGCTTTTGGACAAGCTTTATCTTTACGTGGTAGAGGAAAAAGAAGCATATACAAATTAAATAAATGAAAATGGCATTACAAAATTGTAAAAAACTCTAAATAAAAGTATAAAACCATTTAAAGAAGATTCCTTTGGGTCTTCTGAGAGGTGTTTTGGCTGTTTTTATTCACACTAGCTTTTCTGTTTCTTGGTGACCAAGTTGGCTTTGGGTTGTGAAATCATATCACAAGCTCTACATTACACACACACTCTTGACCTTCCTTAGTTGTACACTTCTTCGTTGAGAAGTAAAGACTGTTCCTTTTTTTTACTGTCTAAAGTTGAAAGCTTTTTGGCGTTTTCTCTTTGCCATCTACACAAACCAGTTTAGCTGAGCTTTTTTTGGGGTGGTGGTAGGGTTGTTTTTGGGATTGTTGCAACTGGGTTTCAGTAAATTTTGGGTTTTTAGTGATTTTGGGGACTTGGGTATTGGAGTGTGTAAGGATTGATTTAGGTTTTTCAGGTGTTGTGTTCTTAGAAAGAGAAGAAGGAGAAGCATGGCAGGAGGTGGAAGTCATGCACCACCACCCAAGCAGGAGGAGCTTCAGCCACATCCAGTCAAGGATCAGCTCCCAAGCATTTCTTATTGCATTACTAGTCCTCCACCATGGCGTGAGTCTTCAATAATCTATCATTTACAGTCTTTTTTTGGTCCTTTTAGTGTTTTTTGTGTGTTTTTTTTCCTGTTCTATTGTTTAGTGTTAACAGTGTTTGCTGTTCATTTCTTGAATGATGAATCCTATGAATAGAAAATTGGATATACAATGATTGTATCTTTTTTTTCTGTGAATGAAGCTGAGGCAATCCTACTTGGTTTCCAACACTATCTGGTGATGCTTGGCACAACAGTTCTGATCCCAACCTCCTTGGTGCCCCAAATGGGAGGAACAAATGTAAGCATTCACAAATACTATGATAAATCAAATGGATACTAATTGGTGTTGTGTAGTTCTTGGGGCATCAAGTTGTTAAGATTGTAGTTCTCTTGTTGCAGGAGGAGAAAGCTAAGATGATTCAGACATTGCTATTTGTAGCTGGTTTGAACACACTGTTCCAGTCATTGTTTGGAACTAGACTGCCTGCTGTAATTGGAGCTTCTTATACCTTTGTGCCAACAACCATTTCAATCATCTTGGCCGGTCGTTACAGTGATATTGTAAATCCTCAGGAGGTTGGTCTATGGGAACTTTGCCTAATCTTGATTACTCATCGGCTATTAGTTTAATTCAACATTTTCCGAAGTTCTTAACTTGTGTGTGTGTGTGTGTGTGTGCAGAAATTTGAGAAGATAATGCGTGGAACTCAGGGTGCTCTTATCGTTGCTTCAACTCTTCAGATTGTCCTTGGCTTCAGCGGCCTCTGGCGTAATGTAGCAAGGTTTGTGCAAACTTGGTCTTCTGGAAATTTGCATCGGCTTTATCACATTAGTATTCTTCCTGCATTCTTGCATTTACTTTGTGATGCAAGTTAAAGAATATTTTAATTCTCATTTTGTATGAACTTGGAAATTTTTGCTTTGAATTCAAACTTCTTATTACAGCATGCCATGTTTTGATTCATACATGTAAAAATCAAATATGGTCCCAGAAGCTGTAGAAGTGATTGGACATGGATTTTAAGTTATAGTTTTTTAATGACTTGTTGGCCTGAGTAGTAAATTTTTGTCCTTGATACTTGATCAGGTTCTTGAGTCCTCTGTCTGCTGTTCCTCTCATTGCTCTGTCTGGCTTTGGGCTTTATGAGCTTGGTTTCCCTGTGGTACGATTTGTGTTGATTCTGGGGATGAAATTTAAAATTTGAAATATTGTCACTATTTATTGTTGACACTTTGTTATAATCCGCAGCTTGCAAAATGTATTGAGATTGGGCTTCCCCAACTCATCCTTCTACTGATCTTTTCTCAGGTAATGTTTAACATTTATTGCATATAGTGCCATTTTTTCCTGCTAGAGCTACGATTACTTGGTGAATTGATAGCCAAATTAGCAACTCTTGAGACACGTCTAATGCTTTCAATGATCGTGTGCAGTATATACCTCATATAATGAAAGGGGAGAGGCCCGTGTTTGATCGCTTTGCTGTGATATTCTCTGTGATTATTGTTTGGATTTATGCTCACCTACTCACTGTTGGTGGGGCATATAAGAATACATCACTGAAAACTCAGTTAAGCTGCAGAACTGATCGTGCTGGAATTATAGGTGCTGCTCCATGGTAAGGTTCTTGTATAGACTCCTTAGAGCAAAAATGTTTTGTCCTGTTGTTATTTCGTATCATCTAAGAATATAATCATGGATAAGCCTATTGTTGATCAGAATTGTCGCCATGTAAGGGTAGTGGTGACAAATTGACAATATGCTTCACATTCACGGTTTTTCCACGCACAAAGGTGTAGGTAACTTTTGGAATAATAATCTTAGAATGAGAATCAAGAATAGGAATGAGAATGATGTCTAGAGCCATTCTCATGGCCGAAAAATCCTAATCCAAACACAAACATTGAGAATCTCATTCTCTTTCTGATTATTGATTCCTATTCTTGGACAAAAATTCTTATCCAAATGCTACCATAATATATTTGATTGCTGCTCCTTATTGGATTATTACACCATATGTGTAGGATAAGAGTGCCGTATCCTTTTCAATGGGGAGCTCCCACATTTGATGCTGGAGAGGCTTTTGCTATGATGTCTGCTTCCTTCGTTGCGCTTGTAGAGGTTTGTTTAGTCTTTGCGTTTCAGTTTATAAACTAACTAACGCCAAGGATTAGTCATTGCAAGTGCTTTGTTGTACCTGACTAATATTCCTTAGAAAACTTGTTTCTTTATTTGAGCAGTCTACTGGTGTCTTCTTTGCCGTCTCAAGGTATGCAAGTGCAACTCCTTTGCCACCTTCTATCCTTAGCCGTGGTGTTGGCTGGCAGGTGGGTAGTCATTTAATAGCTTGCATTGTACCTTAATCATCGGTCTTAAAAATTTATGATAAACTATTGTGCATTTGTAGAGTCTAATTTGTGTGTAAGCTTAAATGCTTATTTGTTTGTTTATTTTGCCTCTGACATTAGGGAGTCGGCATTTTGTTCTCTGGAATATTTGGAACTGGCGCTGGATCATCAGTTTCTGTGTAAGACTCTTTGTACATCGTCAAGAAACAGTGCCTATGTCATAGATTCTTATCTTTTGGCTTTCTTGCAGTGAAAATGCTGGTCTGTTGGCACTTACACGAGTTGGTAGCCGAAGGGTTGTGCAAATATCAGCAGGGTTCATGATATTCTTTTCCATTCTTGGTAAAAGACGCTCCCTTTCTTCATCCAACATATGCACATTTGTTCCTAAACTTCGTACTTATTTAAACAAAACTATGATCATCCAGGAAAATTTGGAGCTGTATTTGCTTCAATTCCCGCACCAATTATTGCAGCGATGTATTGCCTTTTCTTTGCCTACGTGGGTACGTATCATCAACTGATTGAAACGAGTTTTGTACATGTTATCATAAGTTGGTTCTTTGTTGACTTAACGCGCATTGCCACATTTTACTGAATGTGCAGGTTCGGCTGGTCTCAGTTTCCTTCAATTCTGCAACCTAAACAGCTTTAGAACAAAGTTCATATTAGGCTTCTCTGTCTTCATGGGCTTCTCAATCCCCCAATACTTCAACGAGTACACTGTGATCAATGGTTACGGTCCTGTCCACACTGGTGCAAGATGGGTATGCATATATATGCAGCTATATCTACATAATGTCACTTCTTGTATTTTATCATCCTAATACATAATGTCACTTCTTGTTCGTTCTTTTTGACAGTTCAACGACATGATCAACGTGCCATTCTCATCAGAAGCATTTGTTGCGGGCTTGTTGGCGATGTTTCTAGACGTCACACTCCACCGGAAAGACAGTGCCACGAGAAAGGACAGAGGCATGCATTGGTGGGACAGGTTCCGGTCATTCAAGACCGATACGAGGAGCGAGGAGTTCTATTCCTTGCCATTCAATCTGAACAAGTTTTTCCCATCAGTTTGATTGCTGACAGAACTTTGAGATATGCCTAGTTTTTGTTCTTGAGGTTGTGTGCTCTCAAGCCATGCCTTTCTGTATCTCATTGTGTGTATTTATTCCCCATACTATTACTATAACATATGTAACTTCTTTTTCTTTTATCTGTTTCTTAGTGTTATGGAAGCAAAGTAATGGTATAAATGAGTCAGTGTTGAAGCATGTGTTAATGGCATGTCGTGAGTGTCCTAAAAGGACTAAATAATTGTGTGTACGTGTTTTATAAACACAACACAAACATAACATGATTACTAAACATGTCAGGTTCTCCAAAACTTGAATCTATAACCTAGAGCATGAAAACGAGCATCTATACCGCTTGACCAATGAGGTGTTTACATGCATTCAAATAAATTGTACAAGTATCATTAGTGCAAGTGGTTCACAAAATTTGTATGGACATCCTTTATTTCAAAATAATTAATAAATAAAACAACTGTTGATTAATTTCCCATCAAAGAGCCTAGATTCTCATAGCCCATTAGGTAGAGTCCATTCACATTTTAGTGTTAGTTAGAGAATGGTTGCATAGGGTCACTATCCAAAAATGGTTGCCAAGAACCAAATCTATAGAGACCAAACCCATAACTAATTTGTAGCTAACTCACTTCATATATAATTTGTGTTAAAATTGATGAGTCTATGATTGAGATTTTGGAGTTTATATAGTGAAATTGTTAAGTAGATGATGTAGATGAGAGTGTGTCTCCAAAAAAAGAGTCAAGGTGACCAGCATCTATATGGTGGTGTCCATTTCTCATTTCTTCACATACACTTGATAGATATATAGCCTACTACACATGTTCCTGCCTAACCCAATTATTCCACAAAACTTGTCAATTAGCTCCTCTCTCTCTCTCTCTCTACACTGCATGGAAAGCAACCCATTACAATACTCATATCCCACATAATAATTTATAAATAAAAAGGTATGCATATATTTATAAGAAGCTGAAGTACTTTTGGATTATAATTCCGCGTATGCGATCGTTGAAGGGTACTTTTATTAACTTTTGTCGGAAAATTTTGAATTATTATTTTTTATCAAATATGTTGAACAACATGAGGTAGCTATCTCATTTAAATCCA